>QPKB01000003.1:17333601-17346718 GCA_003546025.1 Camphora micrantha | reverse complement strand
GTACATCTTCTAACTTTAAATCATCGATGAACTTCTTAAACTTGAAGGCAGCATTTAGTATCAAATTTTCAATTTCCCTTGTATTTGGTTGGCCTGTAAATAATTACCACAAAAGAAAATTAAAATAAACACGAATTCAAATGAGAAGACACTAATGAATTGAAGTCATGTTCAATGATTACCATTCGTCAGTCTATACTCCCTCCCTCTGATATTAAATAAAAGGAAACTTCAGCAGCCAATCCTATCTGTACGAACCAAAAACGACCCAACTGGGAAAATGAACAGGAAACAAAAAACAAAAAATCAAAACCCGTCTTACAAAAAAATCAATAACAAGAGAAACATGAAACCAGCACCCAAACTAAGTTTCAATTGTCCCTTCAACTGAACATTATGGAATTTTCAATTGGCTTCGAACTTTGGAAGTCGCTTCCACATAACATAAGCATTTCTTGTCTATTAATCGTTGCCAAAGTATAGAATCAGAATTTCAAACATTCCCTTGGAGCTAACATAGTTTATAATGAAATAAATTAAAAAAATGAAGATGATACTTAACTAATCAATATTTGTAAGATATATTCACAACCTGGGTTCATGCCTTTTCTACTCATGTCCAAACCAGAATCCTCAATATCACAGATTCTCTACTGATTTAGCTGTAACAAGAACGGTTTTTTTGTGCTAATTTATTCAGTTTAGCTATATACGGAAGACATAAATGTATGAAATGGACAACAATCAGATTCAGTGAATAGAATTTTAGCTATATAACAACCAAAGTTAGTATCTTTTTTTTTTCCCCTTGCCCTTTTTGTATATTGTTTGGAAGCATTTAGTCCCAATAACTGAAGTCGTCATCATCTATAGATGCAAATTTGAGGAAAAGATGGAAAAGCTATCGAGATCCTAATAAAAACTAGCAGATGATGTGATTCCAATGATACCATAAAAAAGATAACCAAATTAAAAACCATACATGCAATTAGAGACCTAATCATCAACATGTCAATCAATGAATAACCAAAAATTAAGGATTGCAATAACATGATGGATTCCAAATCAGCATATGCAAATCATATTGAGGACCCTCAAAGAAATGAAAGTTAACATAAACATATTATCTAATAAAATTTTGATAATGATAATAATCCAAATTCCTCAAAAAGCCCACAAAATTATTTTTTTTCTAGCTTTACCCATTAACCCAACCATCAAAAAAAAAAAAAAAAAAACAAACCAACCTTAAAACCCACGTTCACCTTAAACCCACATTATCTAACATATATCTTCGACAACCAGCACTGGATTTAGTAAATTCAAAACCAAATAAACCCAATCCAGCCATTTCAATATACAGTGGTCGACCCACACTCCAAAAGAAAAGAGGGACATGAAGGAAGAAGCAACTGAGAAGGAGCCAAAAGCCTACCAACAAAGCCAAAGACATAAGTTGACCAAACGAAGAAACCCACAAGTGGGTTTTTCTCCAACACCATTGAAGAGCTCAGATCGTCATCGCCCGCAGAATTGACGGACAGATTCGATATGCTGGGCCAATCAAATGAGAGAGATCCAAAGGAAAGAAAATTCGCCACGATAAACATACACAAACGAAAGTAGGGATTTTTGGTCCCCCAAAATGGCAGATTGAATCATCGAACATCCAAACGCACCGCTGATATGCCAAAAAACAAAATTCCTTCAAAAGAAAAAGTGGAAACCATGAAAGGGATTCTTAGTTCCCATTTTCACTGTTTCCCATGATGTTGTTCGTTTTACTGAAAATGGGTATAAAGATGAGAAGCTTTCGATGCCCACTTGCACGGTCGATCGATGGATGACGGAGAGAGATCTGCTGATGGGGAGCGAGGGTCGCGCGAAAGTGACAGAGGGGATACAGCTGATCGGCAGAGAGGTTCGCGAGAGAGAGAGAGAGCTTCGATGGGAAGGTCGCGAGAGAGAGAGAGACAGAGTGAGGGACGACGCTGGGAGAGGGTTCTGTAGGGCGGGAGAGTGAAAAACGTAGAGAGGGGTCATGTGGGTGGGTTATTTTATATATTGATATTTGTATTAAAATATTCTTTTATGTAAAAGATACATTCATATATTTTATTTTTTCCAACTGACCAATGTTTGCAAATCAACTTCATTTCTTTCCATCCCATCAAAATACAAAATATGGACTTTTCGAATTTATTCGTAAAGTACAATTTTACAACTATGAAAATTCTTACAAAGAATTTTACACTTCTAAAAACGAATTCTTTTGTAGTTTGATTTGCCGACATTGGTCGGTTGTATTTGTAGAAATTGAAAAAATGAAATAGAAACTGGTCTCTGTTGGTATTGATGGGATTTATCGTTCCACGAAATTTGGGGCTTGAAAATTGCATATTATGAAATCGATAAATTATATTTTCCGGCACAGTACAATCACGTTTGCGTTCTTTCAAACCGCACGCTTTGCAACTTGGATGAGAAAATCTGCAGAAACGATGTTGAGTGCCCTGTTTGGCATATACCTTTTTGCCCACATCCCGAGGGTTTGTTTCAACGAAAATTGGGCTTTCAAACTCCATGTTATGAACTTAACAAATCCTACATTCCGGCACAATACAGTACTATTTTTCGAAGTCCATGTTATGACCATACTGCAACTCAGTGTTTTGATTCACAAAACATTCTCATATAAGGTTGAACCTACTCATACGAGGAATCAAACCATAGTATATCCACTGCCATCTTTGAAGTCTGAAGATTTTATATCAACTATGATGGTTTGCTGAATGAGACAATAATAACACACAGTATTTCAGTCATCCAACCTTATTACACGGAATTGAAAACCAGTGCATTTGCTTTGTCGGACCTTCGCATATGACAACACTGAAACCTCAGTATATTATTCATAAAACCTTCTCATATAAGGGTTGAACCTACTCATATGAAGGTTCAAACCATACTATATGCACTGTGATCTTGAAGTCTGAAGATTTTCTATCAAATACAGGGATTTGCTGAATGAAACGATAATAACACATTATTTATCTCATCCAACATTGAAACACATAATTGAAAACCTGTGAATTTGCTTTGTCAGACCAGCAGTTGTGACCCCACTGAAACCTCAGTATTTGATTCATAAAACCTTCTCATATAAGGGTTGAACCTACTCATATGCGGATTTCAAACCATAGTATATGCATTGCGATCTTGAAGTCTGAAGAATTTATATCAATACAGGGGTTTGCCTGAACGAGACAATAACAACACAATATTTCATTCATCCTACCTTATTGCACAAGAATGAAGCTTGTGAATTGGCTTTGTCGGACCAAAACAAATGACCTGGTTTGAAACCTCAGTATTTTAATTCATAAAACCTGCTCATATAAGGGTTGAACCTACTCATATACAGATTCAACCATAGTATATGCACTGAGGTTTTAAGTATGCAGCTTTTGGAACCTCAGTATTTGATTCACAAAACCTTCTCATATAAGGATTGAACCTACTCATATGAGGAATCAAACCATAGTATATGCACTGCCATCTTGAAGTCTGAAGATTTTATATCAACTATGATGGTTTGCTGAATGAGGCAATAATAACATAGTATTTCTGTCATCCAACCTTATTACACGGAATTGACACCTGTGAATTTGCTTTGTCGGACCAGACCCACACTTTGTGTTCATTGTAGTTAGCTTTGGTCTTTCTAACTGGTGAAGATTATGTTCCTTTTTGCACATCTATCAAATCTCTCCTTATGCATTTCCAAAAGAACAATAAAAGAAAGCTATGGCTTTTGTAAAAATAGGGAAAAAAGGGGACCAAACCCCCCTTTCAAAGTCCATATTATGAACCGGAAAACTGCTATTTTCCGGCATAATACAGTCACATTTGCCAGCGTTTCAAACCGCGCACTTTTGCAACTCGGTTGATAGAATCTGCAGGAACGAAGCTGAGTACCCTTGTTTGGCACACATTGATTCGCCAACGTCCTGATGGATTTTTTCTACGAAATTTGGTGGTTTCAAAGTCCATATTATGAACTAAAAAATTGCTATTTTCCGGCATCATGCCAGTCAGCGTTTGCCAGCGGTTCAAACCGCGCACTTTTGCAACTCGGTTGATAAAATCTGCAGGAACGAAGCTGAGCACCTTGTTTGGCACACTTTTTTTGCCAACGTCCCTGATGGATTTTTTTCTACGAAATTTTGGGGGTTTCAAAGTCCACATTAATGAACAAAACAACTGCTATTTTTCCGGCATAATACAGTCACGTTTGCACGTTTCAAACCACGCACTTTTGCAACTCGGTTGATAAAATATGCAGGAACGAAGCTGAGTACCCTTGTTTGGCACACACTTTTGCCAACGTCCTGATGGATTTTTCTACGAAATTTGGTGCTTTCAAAGTCCATATTATGAACTAAAGAAACTGCTATTTTTCCGGCACGATGCAATACGTTTGCCTGCGTTTCAAACCGCGCACTTTTGCCAACTCGTTGATAAAATCTTCAGGAACGAATCAGGGTACTCCGCTGTTCGGCACACTTTTTTGCCAACATCCTGATGGATTTTTTCGACGAAATTTGGGGCTTTCAAAGTCCATATTATGAACTAAAAAACTGCTATTTTTCCGGCACGATACAATAACTTTTGCCTGCGTTCAACACCGCGCACTTTTTGCAACTCGGTTGATAAAAACTGCAAGAAAGAAGCTGAGTACCCCTGTTTGGGCACAATTTTTGCCAACGTCCCGATGGATTTTTTTTGGACGAAATTTTGGGACTTTCAAAATCCATATTATGAACTTAAAAACTGCTATTTGCCGGCACGATACAATCACGTTTCATTGTGTTTCAGACCGCACACTTTTGCTACTCGGATGAGAAAATCTGCAGGAATGAAACTGAGTACCCTGTTTGGCAGACTTTTTTCTGCCCACGACCCGAGGGTTTTTTTGGACAAAATTTGGGGCTTTCAAAGTCTATATTATGAACTTAAAAACTATATTTTCCGGCATGATACAATCACGTTTGCCTGCGTATCAAAAACGCACACTTTTGCAACTCTGATGAGAAAATCTGCTGAATGAAGCTGAGTACCCATGTTTGGCACATTTTTTTGCGAACGTCCCCTGGATTTTTTCGACGACATTTGGGGCTTTCAAAGTCCATATTATGAACTTTAAAAATGCTATTTTCTGGCACGATACAATCACGTTTTGCCTACGTTCCAACCATGCACTTTTTGCAACTCAGTTTAGAAAATCTGCAGGAACGAAGCTGAGTACCCTGTTTGGCACACTTTTTTGCCCACGTACCGAGGGATTTTTGGGTTTGAAATTTGGAGCTTTCAATTACATATTATGAACTTAAGAAATGCTATTTGCAGCCACGATACAATCACGTTAGCCAGTGTTTTCAAACCGCGCACTTTTGCAACACAACTTTAGGAACAAGCACATCCAATGCAAGGTGAATAGGGCCATCATCTTGACCAATCACATGCCAGTGTTCTCATGCGCCTTGTTGAGATACAAGATAGCCCTGTTCAGAAATAAAATTTCCCCCAATAAACCACACAACATAGAGCTGTTCAGATACAAGATAAACTTATTTTGCAAATGTTTTCCATAATTACTAAAGAAAACCAAAATCCATACAAAGCTCGGCATCGAAGATTCACAATTGAAGAAAAATCCATTCATTTAACCCAACAAGATCTCTTCTCTACCAAACAAGGAAAATCCAGTCATTTACCCCTTCTCTAATCTATAATAAACATGTATGAATTTTGAAACAACCATTCATAGTTAAAAGATACAACTGAATGTCGTGCTAGAGATCGCAGCCATTCATAGTTCAAACAACCTCTCCATATGGCTTAGCCAGATGCATACAAACACCTGGCTGTAGCCCTGTTCTAACATAGGGGTACACACTACACACTAAGACCGAAATGGCCTCTTTTAGCACCTCAATGATTCTCAGCCGAAACCAAACCCTTCGCTCGCCTCATGGATGGCCAAAAGCAAACTCTCCTGCAGCTGTTCCTTGGAAGGATACTCTGGTAGAATCAATTGGTTGAAACTGCGGCAGTGGGAAAAAAAATAGAGAAGGTAAGTTGGTACATGGAATGGAATAGTGAAATAGAATTAAAGTCGCTGACCCAAAAATAATTTGGACAAAGCTTGAAATGATGATGATGCTGATGATTTTTTAACATCACTTCCAATCTATGCCTATACATGTTAGTAGAAGCAGCTCCACACAAATTACATAGCTCAATTGCTTAATAACAAGCAATTATCATTTTCAAATATGCCCACATCCACTCCACAGCCACTAAAGGACTCGATGATCTTCAGTGAAATTATCATTTTCAAAACAAAAAAAAAAAAACAAATTTCAGTGCAATTATTATTCACATTTTAAAATAAACGGAAAATTATTCCATGTTCCATCTGTTTTCTTTTAGTCTAGATTTGATGCATTCAGAATCTGTCACAACAAAGAAATTCATAGTTCAGATTTTGTATACAACAAAGAGATTTATAAACTAAATTTAATTTCGTGCTTTTAAAATAATGGCCAACCTCATAATAAATAATGTATAACTGACACTAGTTGTAACATAACATACAACCACAACTTTTATTAAGTAAATAAAACTTCTTTGTGATGCTGAACAGGTCCATTAGCTATCAAGTAACAATGCTCAAAATATAATATCAATGAATGCCAAATATGTTACATGAAATAGCATAAAAGATAAAGTCCTCTCCTATTTTCCAAGTTCCTTGGCATCATAGATAGGATAAGACCCAAAAGCACTTGGTCAATAATCTTAGCCACCTAATTAATTGCAATAGGTTGGAGAAAAGAATACCTAAATAGTAGCCCAATTCATTAAGAAAACATGAAATAGCAACATGTCTGGCCTGAAACCTGAGCAGAAGCTTGATATCATTAGTAGCAGAACCTCAAATCTAGCCATTGGCAAGCATTTCAGTTTTCCTATCATCTCCATCGATAGTACATCTTCAAGCCTCTTCCTGGAAAGAGAGAGTAGGGGGAAGAAGAAAATTTAGCAAACTCCATCCCTATCATGTGCTTCTTTGTACAAATAGCACTTGAACAGAACCAGCGTAACTCACTTCCCAAGGTAGCTTAATATTAGAAACAACTTTCTAAATTCAAATTCTCCCAATGCACGCATTTCTATACTTGCTATCTGTATCCGGGGCTTTTTAGGACTTGATCTAGATGAGCCGGATTCATCTGCATCATGGAAAACACTGAATGATCAACACTTGGACAGCAAAAGAAATTTCAGAAACTTCACATACAGTACTCAAACACAAAACTTAGACCACCCACTCTGAATTAGTTAATAGCACATAGCACAAATAAAAACCAACATAAATTGCATTCCCCAACAAGCTAACAGTTACAAACTTCTACTTTGTATTAGTAAAGGATCACAACACCCCTACTTTGTAAGGAAAATCAAAATCAACAAATTACAAACTTCTCATTCAAGAGATACCAAGCTATCAGTTTTTTTCAAGTTCCGACTATTGATATGAACTTTTCTACATTCCCCGCAGCAACCCTTGTTCATATTTCACCCTGTCTTGGAGAAAACAGCGATACCCACCTCACATCTCCGTGCTTCCCCTTTCCCAAATTCAAATTTCGTGTTGCTGCAGAACATGCATGGAGAGACAACAAACCCCTAAGTCCGAAATGCCAATCTCCAAGCTTTCAAACGCAACCATCTCAACCAATACAATTGAAAAACAAAATCAGTTCATGCACACTTTGATTTATAAATGAAATCAAGCACAGATTTTATAAATAAATGAAAACAAGTCAAATAAATGGAGGTAAAAAAATTAATATGGGCAAAACTGAAACACAATGATTGAAGTTTACTTTCAATGTCCCAATAGTTGCCAAAAAGTAGAAGATGGAGAAACGAGTAGAATTGAAACCTGTGAATTTGCTTTGTCAGACCTTCACATATGACCACACTGAAAACCTCAGTATATTATTCATAAAACCTTCTCATATAAGGGTTGAACCTGCTCATATGAGGATTCAAACCATAATATATGCATTGCCATCTTTAAGTCTGAAGATTTTATATCAAATACAGGGGCTTGCTGAATGAAACAATAATAACACAGTATTTCTTTCATCCAACCTTATTACACAGAATTGAACCTGTGAATTTGCTTTGTCAGACCTTCACATATGACTACACTGAAACCTCAGTATATTATCATAAACCTTATCATATAAGGGTTGAACCTACTCATATGAGGATTCAAACCATAGTATTGCCTGCCATCTTTAAGTATGAAGATTTTCTATCAAATACAGGGCTTTGCTGAATGAAACAATAATAACACAGTATTTCTTTCATCCAACCTTATTCTATTGTAACCTAAAGATTAAAATAGTCTGTATTCATCAAACCATTTATCACATCATGATTATCATCCCTGAACTACAAATAAATCCTTTTTTTATATATTTTTTCCATTTTCTTTATCAGCACTCTACATACGCTTAACCAAAGTGAAGCAAGTGTGCAGCAGCGACACAGTACCACAATGAAATTTCTAGCAATCATCTAAGCTGGGAAAAAAGAAGCCAAATTTGAGAACACGGATGAGAATGGCAAGCAATATCAGTGAATTTATGTAATCACAGTTCAAGCTCAATGGACCCATCCAATAATAAGCATAACCAACACCCCTTCATAATTCAAAATCACAAATAAGGGACATGTATGTTTCACATTGCAAGCATTGTGAACATTAAAAGAACGGTTCAGAATGTGAATTTGAGGTGGAACAGAATTAGGTTCCAAATATGTTGGAAGTAAAACATCTAGAAGTCATGACATTAGAGAAACCAAAAAGAATCTTCACTCGAGGATAAAAGATTGTAATCAAGAAGGGGGGGAAATATACATTCAACCCTTTGAGTCACAAGTGGCCAAAAGCCTGGGCTCCCATTCTGAGATTAAACCTAATTAGGGTGTACAACAATCTTAACTAATTATAAATTCCATCTTTTAATTATGGTTCCTAAAGATTATTGGCAATCAAATAAATACTCGCAATAAAACTTCCTAAAATACAAGATTCCAGTTGACTAAACATGTAATGAGCGCCCAACTAGATACCTAAGGACAGTAATCAATTCACGTGTACTGATCTTCTTAGGCCTTGTTTGATAAATCATATTTTAGACCATGGGCTAGATCAGCATGAACTCGCCAACAATTGTTTAGGGTGGAAAAGCAATCCGAGCAAAATATCCATTCCATACAACATTCATAGATTATAACGACCACTGAAAATTCTCACTGCCCCAAATGTGCAAGGTTGTTAATAACCAACCATTTTGGCATCAGCAAACTAAACTAGTTGTCATTGAAGCACATTCAACAGAATCCTTAATTCCCTATGATTAATTAAAACAATGAAATAAACAATCGAAACAGATTCACAAACCACCACATACCAAATCACCTTGCCACAGCTGACCAACATGTATCTATCATCACATAAGAAATAAAACAGATCAGTATATGCAATAACAAACAAACAAACATAACAAAAAATGATAGGAAAGAAACCCCTAATCCATTGATCAAACCATATATGTATATACTTGAAGAGGAAAATAAAAACAAAGTTAACAAAAAAAGATTAAAAAAAAATAAAACAACAGAGATATGGAGAATTAAAATCTCTGAACAACAACCTTTAATTCTCTCCCCAGAAGGACAAAACCCAGTTCATCACAATAAGAAAACAAGAACCAGCAAGAAAAAAGAAGAAAATACAAACCTATCTACATCAATCATTCACTGCAGGCGTCAACGATCGAGATCATCCAAACCCCAGTTCAAATCATCCGATGGGCAGACTAAGTGAAAACCAAGAAGAAGATACTAACCCACCATTCATTTCATCGAGCTGTTCGGGCATTCTCAAGCTAAATGCCCCTGCTCGCCACAATTGTAGCAAGATCCTCCTCCACCTCCACCACCATAACTCCTGCCGCCGCCGCCGCCTCCGCACTGATAGCCATCGGATTTGATGGAAGACTGATGGACGAACAGATCTTCACCTCGGAGGTGATGAAGCCGAAGCCGTTCTGGCCGTTGAACCACTTCACGATGCCGCTCGATCTGGTGTTTTGCGCCATCTGCAGACGATTCGAAACCCTACCTCCACTCCACGAGGAAAGAAGAAAACCTAATCTCTCTCTCGCTCTCTTCTTCTTTGATGATTTTTTTGGTGTCTCTGAGCTTGAGATTTATATAGTGAGTGGACCGTGGGTTTCGCATCGCTTGCCATGTCAACGTCTGGGAGGGAGGATGTCGACGGTGGAGAAGGGGTTGAAGAGGGAGAAGGAGCAGAAACGGAAACGCAGGCATTTCCTGGCAGAGACCATCATCTCCTTTTTTTTTTTTTATTTTTTTTCATTCTCCCGCTCGGATGAAAATTGAATACACAATTCGGTCCACCTTACCGCCACGTGGTCCGCCACGTTGGATCAGTCTCCAAATCGGGACAACAATTCGGTCCATGTAGCATTATTGCTTGCCAAAACACATGAAAGTACTACAGGGAATAATATTCATATATACAAAAAAAATAAAAAAAGAAAAAGGAAAGTAGGGAGAGTATATATAAGCAATGTGGACTTTACCATTTCGGCCATTCTCCTTTTGGAAGCATTGTTAAATGTGCACAATTTGTCCTGCCTACAGTGTTTAGTAGCAACAATCCCCAGTACCCACAGCCCATTTCCATATACAGAATGTAGGATTAGAGAGCAGCAGCAATCAGCACAAAATGAGTTGCATGTATAGAAACTTAATGGCGCATTAACTGAAAGTATCAACAAGTACCACAGCATATTGCACTGTGGGGTGTGAAAAATCTATACATCATTTCACCTCCAGCTCTAATCCAACCTACTCCAATGGTATCAACATAGGGCCAGCCAATCAGATATTTGGCCCTAGCCCATTATAGATTGAGCTTCTGCTGGGGTCCAATACTCCTAAACTCAGCAGGATGGTTAAAGTGTCAGAGGCGAAATTCATTGATTAGGGAGAGCCAAGGATGCACAAATAACAGTGATGATATTGATAATATATGCTTGGGCTCGGGTTGACCCTACCCAAACCAGACCCTGCTCATTGACTGACACCTTTGATTTAGAACAAGTGGAAGAACAATTAGGATTCAGGGTTTCTAATCTTAGGTTGAAGACTGCTTACTCAATTTTCTGTGGTAACCATGGACAACCATACATTTAGACCTTAGGTAGAAGAACCATATGCTGAGGACATTGCGGGTGGTTGTCTGGTTGTAAGACTATTTATGGGCAGGCAACAGTATTCCTTTCTGTTCATGTTTTGTTGTTGTATTTAAGAGTGATAAATGTTTTACATACGTATGTAATGAATATACCTTTTCCTTGACAGTGGTGGCAATCAACTCTCCCACTTCCTTTACAGACGACACATGGTGGATGCGGCTTCTTTCTTACATCCCTCCAAACATTTGACTGTAGTAAATAACATCACCACATTCATCATTAGGAAACTTCTACAAGCATATATTATCTAGCAGCACCAAACAAAACAAACATTTCCTTCCAAGACCAAGCAAATTCACCAGTACTTGTATCTGGGAATGCATCCTTCCAAAACAAGCAAATTCATCATTAGGAAACTTCATTGCAAGCTCTTAGTACCAGACATGGTTTTCAATTTCCAGCTATGGGTTCCAATTTCCACCTTGCCCCTTACCATTAAAAAAAAAAACAAATATCCACCTGGCCCAAAAAACAGAAAAAAAGAAAAGGGGGGCAATGCTATAGACAATGGGTTCAGATGGATAAATTTATGCATGTATTAATTACAATCAGCAACCTTGAAGAATCACTGTTTAACAAGCAGGTAAGAAAGGGGAAAGGTAAAGGTTGAGCTAAATTAGCTCTGGAGAGTAGACCTCTAGTATTAGTAGTAGTTAGGATTTGGGAAGAAAGATGAGCTGAGAAGAGGAGAGAAGTGTTTTCTTTATATATTACCTCCGTTCTGACGATCCAGGAGGGTTTTGAGAGGGCCACGCGCGACCAACATGGGTTAGGGTTCCCCTTCTCATTTGAAGGAGATAAGCCGTCCAATCTGCGGGGCACTGTCAGTGTCATCAGAAGCAAGGGCCCTGATGCTGATGCCATCTCAATCAATCTCCTTTCTAGCGAATCACCACCGTCTGTTTTTCTAACGGAGACAGAGAGAGAGAGTGAGATTTCGTGGGTTGGGGGAGAAGGGAAAGACTGAAAGGAGAGCGTTGGTGTGCGTCAGCAATGTGCGTGCCATCTCTGCCCCAAGATCCAGAGACCGTTTGGGAGGGAGAAGAATCAGGCACAGCGATTTGCCTTCGTTTGTCTCCGAGCGCTTGAGAGATGAGATCCAGAAAAGTGGGCAGAGACCGTTTGGGAGTGGTGTATTCGGGGAAGAGATCGGCGGGGATGGTTGTCGTCGGAGATGGAGGAGTAGTGAGGGGGAAGTGGTTGCGGTGGAAGCAGAAGGGCAGATGCAGATACCGGCGAGGACGTCGACGGTGGAGAAGGGGTGGTAGAGCTGGATTTCCTTCCCCTTTTTCTTTCTTTCTTACTCATAAACTTGGCGGGCTTTGAAAATTCTGGAGCGGGCTTTCAAGTGAAATGGTCCAGATTTTTCAAAATGGGATCCCAGCTGGAGTCCAGCTCAGCCTCCAGCTGGGATCGGTCCACAATTCGGGACAGAGAGTCGGTCCATGTAGCATTATTGTATATATAGAATATATGCCTCTAACACTGGGAGGTTTCTTACATTCGAACATCAATCCATTTTCTTCTCAAAGGTGCTAATCGACTTGTTATAATCATCTTTCTTACTTTCTCAAATGTTGGGTATCCACAAGTAGATTTCTGGCCATAGAATTGCTAAAGGGTATGTCTATAGACTCTAGATCCTTGGGTCTCATTGCTGCAAACATAAACACAATAAGCCCATT
>QPKB01000003.1:15982011-16022011 GCA_003546025.1 Camphora micrantha | reverse complement strand
CTTTGAACTATGCAAGCAAAAAAAAAATTTATAGCAAAGTCGGGTTGGGCTCTGTCTTGCTTCTTTAAGAGGGGCTGGGCTTGAGCCAGGCACTTGAGGCCTAACTCGGGCTTGGGCCGGGCTTGGATCTATATTTTAGAAGTCGGGCCAGTCCTGGGCTGGATATACCTCAGATCGGCCCAACCCGACCCATGAACACCCCAAAACCTCAGTACACTTTTGCTGGTATCACGTCACAAATTAAATGGAAGAAGAAGAAATTATCCATAGATGTTGTCCTTGTATCGAGGATGGCAGCTAAGACACGATACGCCTTGCAATCAAGAGTGATATCAGCTGTTGGGTTGATCATGTGTGAAACATACAATTATGTCCAGTACATATGATCAATCCTGGGTGTGAGATTCAGTCAGATTGATATATTGAGGAGTCCATATGATATGTGGGTTTACCATAGACCCGAACCCCTTTTCAACCTTGGTCAGAATTTGTGGACAAGGATCAGATTCTGTAGAAATGAATTTATTGATTACTCTTATCTTTGTACCTATTGCAGTTTTTTGCTGTGAATGGCTTTCCATGCCCATCATTGAGGAACCCTTCTGATCACTACCTTAGAACAATTAACAAAGACTTCGATCAGGTGAGCATAAGGCCTCTCTCTCTCTCTCTCAGAAGAAATCCTCCTCTTATGGAATCCCAAGTCTTAATAGCTTGTATTCTTAATAGGATATTGAGAAGGGCCATGGAGTCATACCAACTGCTGAAGCCATCGACATCCTTGTGAAGTCATACAAGTCATCCACTACATATCAGCAAGTATCAAGAAGGGTGGTTGAGATATGTAAAACGGTAGGCCTACTATTTCAAGTGTTTGTTTCTTACCTTTTCCTTTTTCTTTTTTTCGCTCCCAGACGATCACTGCAGAAATTCCCAACCATCAGATCAGAGCTACAACAGGGAATTAATCCATGTTTTTTTTTTAATCTATTTACTATAGTGCTACTTCTACTATATATATATATATATATATATAGAGAGAGAGAGAGAGAGAGAGAGAGAGAGAGTTCAAAACTAGTGGTGGTAATGAGTTGAGTTGAACATTTTTGGTAACATGCATGGTCTCAATCCAAATGCAGCCCAATATTTTAATGGGAGTGGAAGTGTAAACCCAAACCCAACACAGAGTTAAAACAACTCAACCTGACTTAACATGCTGGGTTCTGGTTGGTTTGGTGGGTCATTTTGCAATGAGTACAGGTTGGGTTGGTTTTGAGTTGGGCTTGCAAGTTGGAGGGCAATAATGGAGTCAACCAAAATGCAACCCACTTGTTAACCTGGTCAGGAATGTTATTCCAAACCCAATCCGAGAATAGAAAGAAGTCAATCGAAGTCCTGAATTATCAGGTTAGTTTTGAGTCATGTTGGCAGTCCAGTCAGGAATTGCCACTGCCGAAACCATTACATAATGGTCGATATAAACCATTTTATTGGCTCATTGTCTGTCACTTCTTTGTTTTGAAAATCATAAAAATGAAATATATAAAAGTCACGAATTACAAGAAAATTTCTTTTTAGAGTGTTTCATATGGAAATAGAATTAAAAAAATATACCATGCCATTATAAACAAGTGAAAAAGATCCCATGGGGTTGCTAGTATTATACTAAAGGCGGCTAACACATGATTTTTCTTTAGTAAGTTCACTTTCCTTGATATTTTTAAACCATGACAGCATAAATCAAGAGTAGAATATCTGTTTTGGTGTTCTATTTCATTGAAATATATACTGGGCTTATGTTAGTGAGGTTCTTAAAAAGGTTGTGTGTTCTTTTACAGGAGGGAGGAGCTTTGGATAAGAAAGGAAGCCAAGCCAGCTTCCTCACTCAGTCTTTGGTCCTTACAAGAAGATCATATGTGAACATGTACAGGGATCTTGGCTACTACTGGTTACGTCTTGCAATTTACATTGCACTGTGTCTTTGTGTTGGCACCATCTACCATGACATTGGCAAGAGTTATGGCTCAATTCAGGTAATAAGGTGGTGAAGCCATTCATTTGATGCCACTTTTTTCAACCTTTCATCCTTAAACCTGAGTGGATCGGATCTTAAAGATCATGATAGTCTAATCTTCTGCTGGTGACCGCCCCTTATAGCAAGGATGATCTCTTTCGGTCAGGTTCAAGGTTGGGAATATGTCCCTTTCCATCAAAAATCAGACTGACCTGACCCATTATCACCCTATATGAAATGGCCCATGAGTGAAATATTAGTCCTGATAGGATTGCATCTGTGTCTGCCAAAAGCCCAACAAGCCCAGGAACTAATGTTGGACTGTTTCAATTTTCAGGCCAGAGTTCAATGCTTATGTTTGTAGCTGCATTCTTGACATTCATGGCAATTG
This sequence comes from Camphora micrantha, assembly GCA_003546025.1. Taxonomy (NCBI): domain Eukaryota; kingdom Viridiplantae; phylum Streptophyta; class Magnoliopsida; order Laurales; family Lauraceae; genus Camphora; species Camphora micrantha. The sequence goes on along the minus strand of QPKB01000003.1, from coordinate 16,019,606 downwards.
GTGGATTCCCTTCATTTGTGGAGGACATGAAGGTTAGTAGATCTTTGTAAACATGATTAACAAATCTAATAATTTGTGTTTCATATAGATTGAGAGTTTTTCCAAACAGACTCTTTGTTCTTTTAACTACATGCATTTCCAACTTTATTCCTCCCTCAATATCATCAACTGGACCATTAGCTTTTCAGAGAACTAGTTGATGCACAAAGGGAGAAAAAAAAAATTAAGGCCTTACTTTCTTGCTCCACAGATGAATAGTATTCTTGATCGTAGTTTGTTTAGAGTTTATTCGTAGCACTCTTTTAACCGATCCAGATTGATGAGATAAGACTTTAAGACATCACGATGTGGTGATAACTCATTTTTTGCAATCTCTTCTAATTCTCCATTGGGCTGGTGACAGATATTCGGCCGAGAGAGACTAAACGGGCACTATGGCGTCGCTGCATTCGTGGTCGGCAACACATTTTCTTCCATTCCTTACTTGCTTCTCATCTCTGTAGTCCCCGGAGCCATTGCCTACTACCTTGTTGGCCTTCAGAGAGGAATCGATCATTTCGTGTACTTCGCCCTCGTATTATATTCGTTTGCATGATGTTGGTTGAGAGCTTGATGATGATCGTCGCCAGTATCGTACCGGATTTCCTCATGGGCATTATCACCGGCGCCGGAATTCAAGGAGTCATGATGTTGAATGGAGGATTCTTCCGGTTGCCAGATGATCTCCCCAAGCCCTTCTGGAGATACCCCATGTACTACATTGCATTCCACAAGTATATGCTAACCAAGGCTTCTACAAGAATGAGTTCATAGGCCTAACTTTCCCCAACAACCAAGCTGGTGGGCCATCCACCATCACTGGCAAAGAGATCTTGAGAAATACTTGGCAAGTTGAAATGGGCCACTCCAAATGGGTGGATCTTGCAATCTTGTTGGGATGGTGATCACATACAGGGTCATGTTCTTGGGCATCATAAAGGTCATTGAGAGAGTCAAGCCTATGATAAGATCACTGCTAACAGTCCCTCCTGAGAAAAGCCCACTAGTGGTGGGGGCACCTTTAGTTGAAGCAGCAGCTTAGAAGCAATGTGTTATATATTTGTGGTTGCTATGTTCCTTCAATATTGGTTGAAGGAAATAGTTGTACATGGATAAATGTGTTTGTATGCATCAGCTTCCTTGTATTAGCGCTTATACATAGAAGATATATGTATTGCCCATACTAAATATATAGTGAGAGACACTGTATGTACTTAAATGTGTGCACTCCCCTGGAAAGCACTGTTAGAACTCTATAGAAGCTCAAACTGTTGCACACAGAGTAATAAGAAGTTTGTGAAGAGGAAAATTGAATGTAATTGCTTGTATTTTTTTGTTTTAATCAAGTCTGGATACTGTGTGAATAAACATACATGTTTTATATGCAAAAAAATATTCAAGTGAAAAGTGACAATGGCACACACAAGAACCGCACACCCCCCAACGGCATATGAATTAAGGATGGTGAGGTTTGTCCTGCAGTCCTACCTAGGTGATGGCAATAATAGGGACCCAAAGAATAATGGGTCTAAATCTTGGACCCGTCCCCCCATTTTTTTTTGTTTTTTGTTTTTTGGTTTTATGGGTACTGTGGATATTTGTCATTTGAGTATTCAGGTTCCTATTTTCATTCTTGTAGTTACCTAAATATCCTAGTTCTCATGGTGTGAGAAAAACAAGTCATTGGACTAGTATTATTTGAGAGCTGGAATATTTTACATTTTACAGTGTTGGTCTAAAATGCTGTCTATTTCATTGTCATAAATCTGCACCACCTAAGAGGCCACACACATACTCAGGTGTCCTTTAAAAAGTATCACTTCTGACTAATAGTCCAACTTAGAAAAAAATTCTGCACTTCATCTCTCGTCGCGGTGGTAGGGATGACTCTATTGTCTCGGGTGATTGAATAAAAACCGAAGGCTTTAATTTTTTTATTTTTATTTTTGGTTTGGGTTCTTTCTTTTTAACTCTTAACTAGATTTGATTTTTCTCTCATGAACAACAGAGGTGTTGGATCCATCGAGGAGCCTGAGCCAGGTGTTGAATCTGATGGACCGGATGATGGAAAACCCATTTGCAGCTTTGTCTAGAGGAATGGGAGGTGGGTCGAGAAGGGGTTTTGATGTGAGGGAAGACAAGGACGCTCTGTATCTGAGGGTGGACATGCCAGGGCTTGGGAAGGAGGATGTGAAGGTGTTTGTTGAGCAGAACACGCTGATAATCAAAGGAGGAGGAGGAGACAAGAATTCTGGATATGATGATAGTGATCGTGAGAGTGGGAGGAGGTACAGCAGCCGAATCGATTTGCCTTCAGAGCTGTACAAATGGATGAAATCGAGGCAGAGATGAAGAATGGAGTTCTTTAAAGTTTTGGTTCCCAAGACCAAAGTGATGGAAGATGAGAGGAAGGATGTTTTTCAGGTCAATGTGGAGGGTTGATTGATTAATGTGGGGGTAAAGCGTTAGCATTTTTCTTTGATTTGTGGGTATGTAGTATTTTTTTTTGGTGGGGTTTGAGAGGCTTTTAGTTTTAGAGGGGTTTGGGGAAAAAAATAGTAGTGTTTTGTCTATGAAATCCAAATATCAAAAGAAACCTATCTATTTTTTTAGTGTTAATATTGCAGTAAATCTTCACCTTGAAATCCAAATAAAATATCTCATGTTGCTTTGTTGGATGTCCTAAATTCTACATGTCTGGTTTGGAGGGTCTTTAGAGGGTTTTGAGAGGGATTTAAAGGGTGTTAAAGTGATTAATTGGTGTTAATCTTTTCCAATAATAAGAATTGAGCCCTAACTTGTTGGAAGAGATGCATCACCTCCATGCAAGTTCAATCCTAAATCATTACTAATGTGGGAGTTTTCCTAACCTTGGTAGTTCTCCACCTCGGGCAAACTTTCCCGCCACGATCTGCAGCTCTGTTCAGTCTCAGCTCAGGAGAAGTATCATCTCGGGCTCGGCCAGATCCATCTCGGCCAGGACCATCTCGGCTCGACAGTTCCAGCTCGGCCACTACGTCTCGGCACATAAGCCAGGCACCCGTCAGTACAAGCTTAGCCTGGACATCTCACCTCGGCTGTAGCTGTTGGCGGACTGCCAACCGAGACAGGCACTGACAGCCATCTCCCCTCTTCAGACACGTGGCATCCGATGGTACCTTTGCTACCAATAAGTCAAGACAGGAGCAGACCCATGTAACTGACATTTAATGCAATGTGGGCTGATGAGACCTTAGCAGTCAGGTCATGGGGCCCACCATAAAATATCTGGAGACTCCTCTCCTATAAGAACGGACCTGTTCCAACACAGAAGAGACACAGTCAGTTGCAGATACACAGATACGCTCTCACTCTGCTTCTCTTCTTCTTCACCTTAGTTCAGTCCCTGCACTAACTTAGGCATCGGAGAGCCCTGCGCTGCCACAGCCAGGGTCCTCTGACCAGTCTTCCGCTGCCCTTTTCAGGTTCTCCGGCGAGCAATCTTTCCCAAAGAAACCTTCCATCACCTGACTTTCTATAATCATTTGGGTAAGTCCTCTAAGGCACCCCCTAATCTTGTGAGTTACATTTTTTGCACTTACAATTGGCACCGTCTGTGGCGACGATTCAAAAACGCCATGTCCCCGAAAGCTAAGAAGAGCAAAAAAGCATCAAAGACGCACGGTGCAGCGCCAGCTTCATTTGTCCCCCCTTCCGAGAGGAGGACAAGGTCGAAAACAGCCATGAAAGACTCCGACTCCGCCTGAGAGGAGATTCGAGCACAAAATACCGCCATCCAGGAGAAGGATGTCCTGATTTCTCAGGTCCGGCAGCAGCTAAAGGAAAGAGCAGCTAGCTCGACCACACAGCATTCCCGGCGATATGACTATGAGAGGGCCTCTCATAGTAGGAGGACTACTCCCAGGACAGATCTAAAGGCTCATTCGAATAAGAAGAAGTGCTACTGGACTTGCAATGAGGGCTTGAGCAACAGTCCCAGCCGCAGTAGAAGGTGAGACGACCAAGAGTGGCTCGACGAGCACATTCAGGAAGTTGTTCGCCATCACCTGGAACTAGCCGGTCTCGCCCGAGACCAGCGAGATATTTGCCAGACTATTGATCTCGGCACGTCTCCTTTTTCTCGTAACATCAGAGATTTTCCCCTCCCGAAGAAGTTCACTGTCCCGAGGTTCGTCACTTATGACGGGACCTCAGATCCGGCTGCACATCTTCGACACTTCTCTCAGAGGATGTCTGTTTGGGGAGATGAAGGCCACCTAAACTGCAGGGTCTTCTCCTCTAGTCTGGGTGAGCTCCCCCTGAAATGGTTCTGCACACTCCCAGAGAGGTCTATCTCAAGTTGGCAGCAGCTTCAACAGTCCTTTATGAAGAAATTCCAGGCCTATAGAGTCAGACCCAAAACTGACGCAAATATCATGGCCCTGAAGATAAAGAAGGGAGAAAATATCACCCAGTTCGCCAAGCAATTCTGGACAGTTTATAGCCAGATTGATAACTCCAAAGATGAGGTGGCGATCTTCGCTTTCCAAAATGCTCTGCTGCCAGATAACGATCTTCGCGAAGATCTAGCTGGACGCCCTGTGACCTCCATAGCGTCACTGATGGCCAGGGTAAACCGTTTCATCGCTCAAGAAGATGATCAGATTCGAGCTCGGGAAAGCTTCGACCTCAATCAGAGAGACCGAAGTGACGGGTCCTCCTAGAAGGATAGGGAATCACGCGGAGAGAAGAGCAGAGCTGACACTGGGGGCCATCCAGCTCGGCGAAGGCCCCAGCATCCACCTCGGGAGGAAGCAGGACGCCCAGCAAAACGATCCTCAGCTAGAGCGTCCCCGGCAAGACAAGACTCCAGTGCAAGCCAGACCTCATCAATCCCATCAGCAGACTGGTGGTAAAAACACAATGGAAGCAGCTCACTTCGCGGATACCAGGGTCCGAACTGGGGGCAGCAAGCATCGCAGCAAAATCACAGAAATCCTAGAGCACGGGTCTTCAGTGACTCTCAGTGGGTGACAGGCCAATTGATCAGAGGCTACCAGGCTCAGGTGAAAGGACAGCAGCCCCCTTCCCAGTTACCGCCTTCGAATCTCACGAGTTACTAAGCTTGGCAAAACATCTTGCTGCGGAACTCGGCAAATCCACTTCGGCTACATCACCAGCCTCCGCCCGGATGCTTTCGATCACGCAGCTACGACTGAGGTTTCGGTTACATCACCAGCCTCAGCTCGACCAGCCTTGATCACAGCCCCGGCAGGCCTCGGTGACAGCACCAGCCTTCGCCCAGATGCCTTCGATCACGCAGCTACGACTGAGACTTCGGTTACATCACCAGCCTCAGCTCGGCCAGCCTTGATCACAGCTTCGATCACGCAGCTACAACTGAGGTTTCGGTTACATCACCAGCCTCAGCTCGGCCAGCCTTGATCACAGCCCCGGCAGGCCTCGGTGACAGCACTAGCCTTCGCCCGGATGCCTTCGATCACGCAGCTATGACTGAGGCTTCGGTTACATCACCAACCTCAGTTCGGCCAACCTTGATCACAGCTTCGATCACGCAGCTACGACTGAGGCTTCGGTTACATCACCAGCCTCAGCTCGGCCAGCTTTGATCACAGCTTCGATCACGCAGCTACGACTGAGGTTTCGGTTACATCACCAGCCTCAGCTCGGCCAGCCTTGATCACAGCCCCGGCAAGCCTCGGTGACAGCACCAGCATTCGCCCGGATGCCTTCGATCACGCATCTACGACTGAGGCTTCGGTTACATCATCAGCCTCAGCTCGGCCAGCCTTGATCACAGCTTCGATCACGCAGCTACGACCGAGGCTTCGGTTACATCACCAGCCTCAGCTCGGTCAGCCTTGATCACAGCTTCGATCACGCAGCTACGACCGAGGCTTCGGTTACATCACCAGCCTCAGCTCGGCCAGCCTTGATCACAGCTTCGATCACGCAGCTACGACTGAGGCTTCGGTTACATCACTAGCCTCAGCTCGGCCAGCCATGATCACAGCCCCGGCAGGCCTCGGTGACAGCACCCAGCCTCCGCTCGGATGCTTTCGATCACGCAGCTACGACTGTGGCCTCGGTGTCAACACCTGCCCCAGCTCGGACAACTTTGATCATAGCTCGAGCAGGCCAAAGATGAGATTGCCTGACGGTTGGTCCGCGCACCACCTCGGCATGAAGCCTAAGGGCCACTGATGAGATTGCCTGAGGGTCGGTCCACGCACCACCTCGGCATGAAGCCTACGGGCCACTGATGAGATTGCCTGACGGTCGATCCACGCACCACCTCGGCATGAAGCCTAAGGGCCACTGATGAGATTGCCTGAGGGTCGGTCCGCGCACCACCTCGGCATAAAGCCTTAGGGCCACTGATGAGATTTCTTGACGGTCGGTCCTCGCACCACCTCGGCATGAAGCCTAAGGGCCACTGATGAGATTGCCTGAGGGTTGGTCGCGCACCACCTCGGCATGAAGCCTACGGGCCACTGATGAGATTGCATGAGGGTCGGTCCACGCACCATCTCGGCATGAAGCCTACGGGCCACTGATGAGATTGCCTGAGGGTCGGTCCACGCACCACCTCGGCATGAAGCCTAAGTGCCACTGATGAGATTGCCTGAGGGTCGGTCAGCGCACCACCTCGGCATGAAGCCTTAGGGCCACTGATGAGATTGCCTGACGGTCGGTCCTCGCACCACCTCGGCATGAAGCCTAAGGGCCACTGATGAGATTGCCTGAGGGTCGGTCCGCGCACCACCTCAGCATGAAGCCTAAGGGCCACTGACGAGAATGCCTCAGGGTCGGTCCTCGCCACCCAGGCATGAAGCCACTTCGGCCAAATGATGAGATTGCCTCAGGGTCGGTCCTCACCACCCAAGCATGAAGCCATTTCGGCCACAGATGAAATTGCCTCAGCAGATGAGACCCGAGCTCAACAGCGCCAAAAGACGATCATGATAGCAACGAGCCGAAGGGCCACCAAACTGGGGGCAGTGAGCATCGCAATGAAGTTGCCGAAATCCTGAAGTATGGGTCTTCAATAGCTCAGTTGGTGAAAGTCAATTGGTCAGAAGCTACCAAGCTCAGTGTGAAAGGATGGCTGCCTACCGAGCTCATGTAAATCAACTTCCTTCTCTGTCGCTGCCTTCAAATCTCGCCTAGTTCTAGAGCTCGGCCAACGCCTTGTTGCGGCACCCGCCGTAAAGCTCTCTACACATGAGTTAGTTCATGGTCTCAGCACATCTCAGCTCGGCCAACACTACCTCGATGACAGCACCAGCTTCGGCTCAGGCAGCTTCAATCACAACATCTTCAATTTTCGCCAAGCTACGAAAAGCCATGAAGAAAAGCCCTTGAACGATCAGGACACCCCTGTTACAAATCTCGGTGGTCCCAGCTAGGTTTCATAAACTTGCTGCCATTCAGAGTTGGTGACAAGACCAGCCATCATTCCAGCTCGGCTACACGGCCACTGATGAGATTGCCTGTGGGTCGGTCCTCACCACCCCGGCATGAAGCCGTCACCGCAACTGAAGAGATTGCATGTGGGTCGGTCCTCACCACCCCGGCATGAAGCCGTCACGGCAACTGAAGAGATTGCTTGCGGGTCGTTCCACACCACCCCGGCATGAAGCCTTCACGGCAACTGATGAGATTGCCTGCGGGTCATTCCTCACCACCTCAGCATGAAGCCTTCACGGCAACAGACGAGACTGCCTGCGCGTCGTTACTCCCCACCCCGGCATAAAACCTTCTCGGCCACGGATGAGATTGCCTGTGGGTGGTCCTCACCACCCCGACATGAAGCCTTCACGGCAACAAATGAGATTGCCTGCGGGTCGGTCCTCACCACTCCGGCATGAAACCTTCACGGCAACAGATGAGATTGCCTGCGGGTCGGTCCTCACCACCCCGGCATGAAGCCTTCGCGGCAACTGATGAGCTTGCCCGGTCCTCACCACCCCGGCATGAAGCCTTCACGGCCAACACATTGTATGTCAACCTTCTATCTTGACCAAGTGTTCTCAGCTCGGCCTACGGTCGAGCTCGGCCAGCCTTAATCCCAGCCCCGGCAGGCCTCGGTGACGGCACCAGCCTTCGCTCGGATACCTTCAACCGTGCCAACGACGATTATGGCCTCGGTGGCAGCACCTGCTTTAGTCATGGCAACTTCAGTTCTCGCCTAGTTGCAAAACTCAGTGAGCCCACCGAGATCGTGCTAGCTCCAGCTCGGCAATCTTGGTCTCGGCAAAACCCACCTCGGCAGTAGTGCCAGAGGAGCATCTTCATATGACATGGTCGTTCTAGCTCCGGTAAGCAGTACCAGCTTGTTGCTTCGACTGTCATCTCATTTCCAAGGTCTCTCCATCACCGGTAAGGAGTACCCGCTCAGTGAAACTTAGCTCCCGACCTCCAAGAGTTGGTGAACTCTAAGAAGATCAGGAGCTGGGGGCATTTGTGTGGGAGTTTTCCTAACCTTGGTAGTTCTCCCACCTCGGCCAGGCTTTCCCGCCAGCTGCAGCTCTGAGCATCTCAGCTCGGGGAAGCACCATCTCGGTCAGGACCATCTCGGCTCGGCCAGTTCCATCACGACCAGGACCATCTCGGCTCGGCCAGTTCCAGCTCGACCAGTACCATCTCGGCACATAAGCTCGGCACCCGTCAATACAAGCTTAGCTTGGACATCTCACCTCGGCTGTAGCTGTTGACGGACTGCAACCGAGACAGGCACTGACAGCCATCTCCCCTCTTCAGACACGTGGCATCCGATGAGACTTTTGCTACCAATAAGTCAAGACAGGAGCAGACCCCATGTGACTGACATTTAATGCAATGTGGGCTGATGAGACCTTAGCAGTCAAATCATCAGGCCCACCATCAAATATCTGGAGACTCCTCTCCTATATAAGAACGGACTTGTTCCAACCCAAGGACTCAGACTTAGTTGCAGACACACAGATACGCTCTCACTCTGCTTCTCTTCTTTTCTCCGCCCTTAGTTCAGTCCCTGTACTAACTTAGGCATCGGAGAGCCCTGCGCTGCCACAGCCAGGGTCCTCTGACCGGTCTTCCCTTGCCCTTTTCAGGTTCTTTGGCGAGCAATCTTTTCCAAAAAAAATCTTCCACTACCTGGCTTTCTACAGTCATTTGGGTCAATCCTCTAAGGCACCCCCTAATCTTGTAAATTACGTTTTTTTGCACTTACAATTACCATTGAATTGGATAAGTTATAAACAAGGTTATTGGTAAAGTAAAGCTTATAAAAAAAAATGGTTGTTGGTAAAGTAACACTCCGATTAAGTAATTCCCTTGGCAAGGTAAGGTTTCTTATGTATCTGTTCGCCTATAAAGTACATACTTTGTCATTTGGAATTTTTCAGTCTTTTGTTTGGTGCCCATTAGAATTGATATCATGTCTAAAAATATTGATGATATTGGTGATGGTAATTTGTCTATCGAACTAGAAGTTCATTTGACGCCTCATCAGGTTATAAAGGTTCTGATACACTACTTGTTAGGGGTTTTGCCTATTGGATCACTTTTGGAGTTTGAAACATCATTATTTTTATTTAAGGCTTTGTTTCAATTATATTGGGGCCTTTCAATTTATCACGTTTAGATAAGTTACACTTTTTCATTCTTTTTTTTATTTGCACAGCCTAGCAAAAATCTTGTATCTTGTTGAGGTTACAGACCCTTCTCTGGAATTAAGTAGGATTCAAGCATCAATCATTTGGGCAATAGCGGTGGTATGCTCTTTTTGTTTTTTTTTTAAAAAAAAAAGAACTTTCATAACCCATTCATTGTTCATATGACGGAACTTATTCATATGCTGTCAAATATTCCCACCTCATTATATAAGAAAGACACCAATCGCCCTCAATTTGTTTGTATTATGAGATGTTTTAAGTGGAGAAAATGGTCATGCCCATCTGCCACTCCAACCAAACATCCCAACCCATACATAATTCAAGAACTTTACATTTTTTTAATTGAAGAATTTTTTGAATGGTAGATTATTTTTAATGGTAATTTTTTTTAATGTGAGGCTTTTTTTTAAAAAAAAAGGTAAAATTGTCTTGCATGCCATTTTTTTAATGGTTTTTTTTTTTATTGATGTTATATAATTCAAAAACTTTACCTTGAGTATTACACATTGTTCACTTTTTTAACTTTGGTATACAATTCGACAGGATTATTTTGCCAAGTGCATGTACAAAACCAACACACCGTGTAAGCCTAGGGCAGGATTTCCTACGAACTCACGCCTTATGCCAATCACTCAATTTTCAAGTGGGTACATATTATTCACGCACAAACAACTACATCTGTCCTTAAAAATAAAATGCTATTTAGTGTTTATTTTTTAAAAGTTCACATTTGATCTTCATTATTTAACCACCCTATTTGTTTAATTTTTAGGGGATTTTACAAAAAAAAAAAATCCCCTTAAACTTAGCGAAGACTAAAAAAGCCCTCAAGTTTCAATATCGATAAAAAAAAAAAAAAAAAAAAAGCCCCTAAGTGGAGAAATTGTTGCTCTTTTTTTTTTTTTACTGACGGCTAAATAAATCATAGCGGATTTTTTGGTAAAATATTATAATATCGCCACTCACTAAGGTAGCGTTTGGTTCGCTATAATGAAGGTCGGAATGAAAATGATCATTCCAACGGAATAATCATTACCGCATTTGGTTCGCCAAAAAGTGACGGAATGACCATTACCTCCAGAATCCTCATTCCCTTATGTAGAGGAATGGCCATTCCACTTGGGAGGCAGAGGAATGACCATTCTATTCCTTTGTAACTTTTATCGAGACCAAAATACCTTTGTTTCACATCCTCTGCTATTATATAAAGAGAGAGCAAGATGTAAAAAATTTTTTCACTACACTGTTGTGGGGCCCACCCCCAAATATTATAATGCAAACTTTTTTAAGTTGCCTTTCAAACAATCCTCCTTCCACACCATTCATTCAATAATAATAAAGAAAACTTAGAACATCGCCAAATATCTCAATTAGGAGATGCCAAATTCCAATTGAAGGCTATCTCGAACGATACTGTTCAATTGCCATATGGCCACCCCAACGGCCAAAATTGAGGCTATGCCAAATGTGACTTGGCATTTGGCATTGGGTTTTTTTTTTTTTTTTTTTTTTTTGGGGGGGGGGGGTTGTCGGTTTTGGTAATGGGTTTGACGATGTGACTTTGGTTGGAGAGTCGGGTGTAATGGAGTTTGATTTGGGGTTTCCATGGTTTGGTGGAGTGTATGTGATGGAGTAGGGCTTTGAGATTGAGGTGTGACGAATTGGTTTTGCCAGTGGGGGTAATTCGGTGGAATGACGGCTCCAATTTTGGTTGGGGGATTGGACGGGAAGTTGTGGATTTGGGTGGCGGAATGATTGGGTTCAGTGGTATTGGGAGAATGAGAGGTGGTTGGATTAGGCCATGGCTGGGTTTGGAGTGAATTTGGTTGTTCGATTAGGTTTGGGTTGGGGAAGTAGGATTCGGGGATGATTTTCGAGTTGGGATTGATGGGGGGATTTAAGGGTTTTGGTTCGGCAGGGAGGGGAGATGGGTTTGGTCGATGGTTGGGAGAGGGTGGGTGGGTTTTGGTGAGATGGAATATGGGAGATGGCTCTGTGAGATGGAGAGGAGTAACGATGTGGATGCCGACGATGGGGATGGATGGGTGGTTGTATGGTGACGATGAGTGATGATAGATGATTGGATAGATAAAATCTAGAAACGACGATGGTCTTTTTGCCGATCGCTCTTCGGCTCTGATACCAAATTGGCACAGCCCGGATCCGCGATCGGGATAAATAGTCTAATCTCCCAAGGGATTGATTGAATCCAAGAATGGATTCAGCCACCAGGGCACCCTCACAAGAGAAGAAAATACCATAATTAAAGAGAAAATTCTCATAACAAAAAATAACAAAAAACTTCAATAAGCATCCTAAATATAATAAGGCCTAACATCCTTAGATAGATAGAGCCTAGAGGAGTTGACTTGGCGTTTTGGCATGAACGAACGATATGCCAAATTTGAAGTATGGAAAAGACACCGGTAAAAGAATATTTTGGATTGTTTTATGCGAGGGGGCCCACAAGAATGCAAGAATGCAAAAAGTTTCTTTTTTCTTTTTTCTTTTTTTTTTTCCTTCAGGGTCCCATAAGAAAACAAAAATATAATAAAAAAATAAATTTAACATACCAGGTGGAGTTCATACTTTCTAGTAAGATATGACATGATATATTGTCTATTAAGTATTCGGTGCACCGTAGATGTGAATTCTCTTTTCATATACAAATAAATGTCCTTCTCGTCATGTCTCAGGTTTTTTCTTTTTTTTTTTTTGGGTAAATGCAAGTTTCACGTTGATGTCGCCATGGAAGACAAGTTGGGAGTTGGTAAAACCCACCATAAATCGAACTTCGGATTTTCTGAATCTGATAATTCCACGTCAAAGTCGCCCTTGGCAGGAAGAGGTCTTACCTCACCTGATACGTTGCCATCCCTGCGTCAAGTTTCTTTATACTGTATATACATGTCAATACATTACTCGTCGTTGTCCTGTTCGGTGTTGCTGTTGCTTATGCAATGCATTGGTGGCTACGTAGCTGGAAGAGGATGAAGAATTCTAATGAGAACTTTCAGACTAAGAAGATTCTCCTTATGAGGACTTTCAGATTAGGAAGAGTCATGGTTGAAGGTTCAAAATAAATGCAAAAATACTATTTGGACGGAATTTTGGGACCGATCCTTCTGATATTTGGATAGGAACTTTGGGACCGATCCAAAGATCGGCCCCAAAATTCCGTCCAAATACCACGGCTCAGATAAATGCACTCCCAAGATACCTGACATCTTTAAATTTTATTCCAATTAAGTGTGGTCCTCAAAATAAATGCGCTCCCAATGTACCCGATATTTCTAAATTTTGTTCCAATTAAGTGTTGGTCCAATATAAGGCTGGTCGTGCGATTTTGACTCTTGAGTGTGACAAGCTCACAAGCCAACAAGCACACCTTGTACGACCTTGACTCTTTCCTAGAGATGATCCTTCAAGGCATGGCCCATGATGGCCATGTGGATCAGGTCAATGGACTGTCTCATTGTAACCGTGTTTTATTCATTAACGCCGTTCGTTTAACGTTGTCTGGAAGAGAGCACATGTGGCATCACCAAGCACTATTTTCGGAATGATGGGGCCCTTTCCTTCTTCAAATGCAGTTTGAATTTAATGGAAGTCATAGAATTCCTAACATGCATGGGTTTGAATTTAATGTAGTTTTTTCTTGGTGGGCCACCCTCCACTGACACAAGTGGGAAGACTCATTGCATGAAAAGAGCAAGAGAAGAAAATTCTTTCTTCTACAAGTTTGAGATTTTTATATGGTGCTGATTCTCTACCACTTCTTATCTTATCCGCATCCAAACAATTCCTTGGAAACGATCCAAGTTTGAAATTTTTATATGGTGCAGATAGCAGCTACATATCTACCAAACTTGAGGGTCCGTTTGGAAGAGGGGAGGGGAGGGGAGGGGAGAGAAAATTTGAGGGGGAAGAAAAATGAAGGGGAGGGGAGGGGAGGGAAAATTTGAGGGGGAAGAAAAAATGAAGGGGAAGGGAGGGAAGGGAGGGAAAATTAATTTTACCTTCTCTTGTTTGGGAAGTGAAAAAAGTAGGGGGAAGAAAAGTGAAAAAGTAGGATTTTGTTTGTTTGTGAGATAGAGAGAAAATTACCGTTTTGCCCTTATTTTTATAAAAACTTTAAAACTTTCTTTACAAATAAAAGGGCATTTTGGTCTTTTCTCTCATTTTCCCCTCCTCTCCCCCATTTTCCCCCAATTTTGGGGGGAAATTTTTTCCACCCTTTTTCCCCTCCCCCTCCCCTCCATTTTCCCTCCCCTCCCTTTCCCAAACACCCTCCAAAATTATTTTCCCCCCCACTTTTCCTCCTTTTTTCCCCTCCCCCCCATTCCTCCCCTTCCCAAACAGGGGGTAAGGGGCAAGAGAAATGAAGGGAAAGGGAGGGGAGGAAAAAAATTAATTTTACCTTCTTTTATTTGGGAGTGAAAAAATAGGGAAGAAAAGTGAAAAGTAAGTTTTGTTTGTTTGTGGGATAGAGAGAAAATTACCGTTTTGCCCTTATTTTTATAAAAACTTTTAAAATTTTCTTTAAATATAAGGCCGGCAATTTAGTCATTTCTCTCATTTTCCCCTCCTCTCTCTCATTTTCCCCCAATTTTGGGGGGAAAATTTTTTCACCCTTTTTCCCCTCCCCCTCTCCTCCATTTTCCCTCCCCCCCTTTTCCCAAACACCCTCCAAAAAAATTTTCCCCCACTTTACCTTCCTCTTTTTTCTCCCCCCCATTCCCCCCCCTTCCCAAACAGAAGGTAAAAGCGCATGGTGCAGCGCCATCATTAAAAATAGTCCTGCGGGTTGGGGGGCCTGTCTAATCTCGATCCTAAGCTACTAGCCTAATCCAAATCCCGTAGGCTGAATACGATATCAGATATAAATTAAATATTTTTAATAAAAAATATTCATATGCATCCCACCCTTAGCATAGGTAAGAGACACATACAAGACTAAAAGTATTCATGTATAAAAGAGGTAAAATCATATATAATCATATGCAGAAAAAGAATATTCATGTGCAAAGGTGAGGAATGGATGCACATAAATATTCCTTTTTTTTAATTAGTCACATACCGCCGTAGATATTTGATGTGAATTGGACTTTAAACCCTCCACCTATTTTTTGGACTTGGGACCAACAATGCAATGTGACTAACATACAATATGACGGAGTTTTTTTTTTTTTTTTTTTTTGTTTTTTTTTTTTTTTTTGCCGTTGACAGAGTAGAAAATTAGAAAATCAAAAGAAATTAATAGAAATCAATTAAGTATCATATGTTGGTCAAGTAATGTGTAAAAGAATTCAGCAGAAATCAACAGAAATTATCTTTATTTTAATATGTCTAAAAAATCATTTAATGCATTCCCATCATTGTATAATATATACAAAGAAAAAGGCAGGGGCCTATTTACAAATACTAAAACATCATGGGCATATTTGCAAATCCTACAAACCTTAGGATGGTATATACAAAAAGCTCTTAAATAAATAAGAACTTTTAAAGAATGGGGACGCTGGAAAACTCCCTGAGCATTTTTATGAAGAAAACGCGCATTCCCAACATCTAATGGGAATGAAGAATCAAGATAATTACATACTGACATAAACATCTAATTTATGAGTCTTTTTAAAGTATTATTTCCAACTTCTATTATCTCCTCTTTGAAAGTTGCTAATTATCCTATTCAATGTCTTTGCTAGTCGATCTTATCCCCTTGAAATTAAGTAATCCAACCTTAAAACGAATTGCATTCATACGACATGCATGGAAGCTCAACAATTTTTCTTTCATGGGAATCTTTTAATAAATCCTAGGCCCCACATGGAACATTGCTATTTCACAAAGGCTTGAGTTCTAATTGATATGGCCCACCACATGGCATTATTCTATACAAAATCATAACCCAATGAACATTAATATTTCACACAGGCTTGAGTTCTAATTGACTTGGCTCACCACATGACATCCATAAAAAATCATAACCCATTGATATGCATGAAGCACTAGATTTTCTTTGATGAGATTCCTTTAATAAATCGATAGGCCCCACACGGGAGATAATTACTCCAGAAACGGTTGAAGCCTACTTGAAAGAGATATGCATGAAGCCCTCAGATCTTCTTTGATGACATTCATATAATAAATCCCTATGCCCCACATGGGAGATTGTTTCTTACAAGCTTCCAATCAAGAATTATTTGTTTCTTGGTTTTGAGGGAAAGAGAGAAATTCGGTACTCTTATAATGGTTTAACTTGATTCTTCCATATTTTTAGTAAATTTTAAGACATCAATATTTATCCAATCATGTAATTTACTGCTGAGGTAGTATAATTTTATTGGATATGTAAAAGGAGCCCCAACTTTAATAAGATAATATTTAATAATTTAATGAGATAAAGTAATGTAAAATAAATGTTAAATGTGCAGTGGAAATATCATGAACCATACTTTCCAAAAGATATATTTGTTTTTGTTTTCGTAAGGTAAGGTAATTTAAAGTGAAATGAGACTTTATCAACCATAAATTAACTAGTTTACTCACGTTTTATGAAAGAAAACCTTTTTCTTCGTTTGCAAGATGGTACAAGTGGTTTACGAGATAGCATGCAATCTCCATTCCCATCCCGGGCACCGTGTGAGACTAAGGTGCTAATGCCACTAATCTGCCAATGTATTAATTGGCTATGAAACAAGACTTTTATATGTCAGGAAAACAAAATTCTTTGTGACCAACCAAACATGAAAAAGTTTTTAAAAAAATTTGCAGTTTGAGTTGCTTTTTGACGGTTTTCACATTTCCCCCACTTAAAACACTTTGGATTCACATGTGAGAGCTCAAGGAAACACATATGCCAACATCGCAAATTACATTGGATCACCAATTAGGCCCTTCCATTAATTTGTGTCAGTTTCAATCTATGGTATTCAAGCCAAGAGGGTTGGGACTTACGAGAGCCACCCTCACTTATAGGGAGAAGATGCACGCACATGCGTGGAAGAAACACATGCCAAGAGAGATCCAAAGATCATTCCCTGATCATCTGAATAGGAGGCGCGATTCCCAAATCCCAACTCATTTGCCCTTCTAGAGATGGCTAGTTAGTTGGCTTAAATGTCTTTATTGACTTGCAAATGGTGGTCGCTGCATTCATGCCTTCTAGATCAAAGTTCTCATTCCTGATTCCACCATCTTCCTTGACCCTATTATTGAAAGGTGGAAGATTCTTACAATGATGCATGTTTGGAACGTTAGCATTAGAGCATCATTCACACCTATTGAAAATCTTCTTTGGGTACTCATGTACCGGCGGCTTGCATATAAACTATAATATGCTCCTACGTATAATTTTTAAAGATAGTTCAATTAGCTTAGGACCACAATTTACATCCTAAGATTGTGGGCTCGAAACTACACTATCAGAAGCCATCTCCTGCATATAGATAAGATTTACATCAGCATGTATAACATATTTATCTTCCTTGGAAGCTGCAAATCCCGGGTGAATTTCAGAGGTGGGTCCCACATATGCCACCGACAGGATACACATGTGAACAGTTTGCAAGAGAAAATGTCCACCCATTTAGAGCTGGGTCAAAATACCACACCTATTTTACCAATATGGATACCCCCTTCAAATGTGTAAACCTGCGTCAAAAGTTACTTTTATCAATTGCTTGCACCCTCAGTCACTTTCACATGCCCTACGTTTCAACCATTGCCAATAAAGAGGGAGTAAAGTTGAAGGACGGCAGAGTCTCTTATCTTTTATTTATGATGTTTTCACCCACTTGTATCCATAGGTGGCCCACAAACGTGCACAACCCATTAACTTCTGCATTTACTGAAATGATCAGGAGAGAGTTGAAAGCATTGATGAAGGCATCAAATCAAGCGTTGGCAGAAACTACTAGAGCATTATTATCAGTGATGAAGAAAACATTACCACTTAAAATTTATTCTGACACCCACTCTATTGGTTGAGCCACTTATCTCAACAAAACTCTCCAGGGCCCTTCTAAGGTCCATGGCATAGGACCGTCGTGGGCATATATCTTACGGCTTATTAAGAAACATGTATATAAAAATGTACATGTATGTCATATCTGAAAAATAGTAATTAGTGACCTAAAGATCTAACTTAGTAACAGATGTTATCTTATCTATAATATGTTATTATGTCTCATGATTTGTGTATGCCCTAGCTTTGATCCCCAAGAACACCCATCTAATTCAAAAAATCTGGAAGCCATAAAAAATGCAATCTCCTAATCAAGCAATGCCCTTAAATCTTTGCAAATACTGCCAGTGCCCTTAAATCTTTGAACAATTATTTGGTATTAACAATGAAAATGTATATAAATATATATATATATATGTATATATATATATATATATCTCCAAATACAAATGCAAATACATGTAAATTGAAACAAGATAACCCCAAGGGTAGCTTAGTTGGCCTAGAACCACGATTTGCACCCGAATGTTGTAGGTTCAAAATTGCACTACTATACTAGGGCTACATGGGAGTTCATTTGGCTTTCCTTCAGGCCCGGAGGGATTAGGCCCTCCGATAATGAGAAAAAAAAAACTTGAAACAAGATAAATGCCAAAATTTAAAAACAACAATTGTCAAATAATGGCGCCTTCCATCTCCATCGTCAAACACCAATTGTCAATTGATATCTTCGGGAGAAACAAGGAAAGGGTATGAGGAATAACTAAGTGATATTAGCATTAGTATGACAATTAAAGGGAATTAATTCCAAATAAAAAGGGTTTTAAATATATATATATATATATATGTTACACATATGCTCAGATGCATTAGACTGCTGCCCATTCTACTGCACCTATAATTCCATTTTTCATATCTTGTAGCATTTAGATGCGGTTGAATCTAAAGAGATGTGTATTCCCAATGTGCCAGATTTTCTCATTCTTCTCTAAATTTTCTCATAATTTCTTCCAATATCTTCATTTTCTAACCGTATTTCTAAAAACATCAAAATAGGTTCTTGATTTAATGATATGTACTTCATATAATCGTCTTTTATCTTATACCAAAAAAAATAAAAAAAATCATCTTTTATCAGATGTCATCAATTACAAATCCAGATCATATATTTTATTGGTTCAACGGTGGTCCCCATGACCACATATCTAATATGAAAAGCCCCTATAGTTATGCAGAATTTTAGGGCATGTTTGACATCATTCCTAGTATGGAAATAGATTCATTCTTGGCATGAGTTGTTCTAGAATGTTCCCATTCTTAAAATGAAGTCAATAAAACTTGTTTGGTAACATTCTCTCAGAATTTGTTCTAAAGGAATAAATTTTGATTATATTGAACCGAGAATGGACAATACACCCATTCATTTTACATTGGCCCCTCAAGAATTCCTGTTGTCCCAAGGAAACTGTCCACCTGCATTCCGTCCTTATCATTTGTTAGCTTTCCAAAACGTGAGGGGCTTATCTTATCTGTGGTTAGGACCTACAGATTTAATCACATCAACTAGCAAAGCATGCCTGCACTAAGCCCGGGCCCAGAAAGAAAAACACATCCAATTTGTGGCTATTATATTAGATATTACTTAATGAGAAAATAAATATAAAACAAACAAATATAAATATAAAAGATATTACTTAACATCAATGTTTATGTATTTATTTTAGTAATTTCAACTTTATTTCAAGTTGAAAACCCTACAAGCCCATAAAGTCTCTTTTAGTTTATATAAGTAAATTTAAATATATAAAATTAAGATGGGCATGTGGGATAGTTTGTGGGTGGCACTGCCTGACCTAATTGGAGTACGGCACAGCACGACACGATTAGGCCGATCTAAAAGTAGGTCATGCTGACTTGACAAAAGTTCAAATCTTATCTTTATATGAGAATTACTGGAGGTCTTTATATATTCTTGTAGGAATCCCTTTTGTTTTTATATTTTCTTAAAAATAATTTTGAAACATTTCACTTTCCGCAGAATAGGGCCAAAATCTTATTTGGACGATGAGCGCCGATACATATGATAATTTTGGACTTGAGTAGTTTGGATTTCACAGGTACACATAAAAAATGAATAAAAAAGGAATAAAGAAAATGTCTATTTTTTAAAAAGAAGATGAAATAAAGTCAATATTAAAATTGAAATCAACAAATCAATTGTAAAATTGTATGCGGCCCCGTCTTTAGGAATTAGAATATGATGTCCACTTTAAAAAAGTTTATTGCATGTGGAGCCCATATGTATAAATCACTAAAAATGATCCACTTTTAAAAATCACAAACATTAAAGGTTTTCTAACTATAATATATATATATATATAAATATATATTAAAATTCTAAATCTACCCAAAGAAGACTCATTTTAACTTGGTTGGATAGAGTTATTGAACAAGGTGAATTTTTTCATTTAGAATCTTTAATCACCTATTCATAATAGATATATATTAAGATTTGAATTCACATAAAGAAGCTTAACAAAAGTTGACTCTAAATTGATTGAAAGAGCTTATCTCTTGAAATTGATTTGAGATCCAATTTCTCAAATTGATTTGAGATTAAAGTCCAATTTTACAATCGATTAGCAAATCGGATTCCAATTTCGAAATCGATGCTTACGTCTATAATATATATTAATAGATGCCAACTGTGTGCAAATGAGGAACCAAGTCAATACAATTAAATTGAGAGCCCAAGTCAATGCGATTTTCAATCCTGTTTGATGTTGCTCTCGGCATTATCCCTTGCAATGAAGCGCACTGTTAGACGTCTTTTTCCATTTGCAAGATAATGAAAGTGAAGGGTTTTTTTTTTTTTTTTTTTTTTTTTCTTTTTATTTTAAATCTTTGACTGGGCCTTGAGAGAATGTTTCTTCGATGGGTCTCAGTTTTTTGTAAAACTTCGTGGGTCTTAATTGTTGTCCATTCCAATTTCCTTTCATGGAAGAGCCTATGAGCTTTCCTTAGGTCCTTATGTTTGAATTTAAGTTTGTATCTTAGTGCTCTTGTCAATTGTCATACAACCTACGAACCTTCCTATAGCTGTCAGCAACACGAGCCACTTTAAGCTCAGCTCAGATGGACTTGGCTCGAGCTTGAATTGTAAGTTAAACAAGCCAAGTTCAAGTTTGATTAGCTTACAACCCAAAGCCAAGTTAGGGCCTGTCCAGCTTTTGAGTTGCCATTTCAAATGAGCTTAATTTGGTGTCCATAAACATATGAATCAAGAAAGAAGCCAATTACACATTTAATAATTGAGTGGTATTTGCACCATAGTATCACACACATGTCCAATTATCGATCCATGGGTCTTCAAGTTTAAAGTATCACTTGTAACCGGTAGTTCAACTTAAACAAAATAAATAGAAGAAATAAATAAATACATGTACAAGATCAAGGTGCATCACAAGGACTAATCTGCATGATAGTCCAAACTTCACCCAAATTAAATAAAGCATTATAAGCCATTAGGTTGGTTTGTATTAAGAGAAATGTTTGAATATCTTTCGCACATGATCAATCCATAATTTCACTCCTGTTGAAGTGAGATTTGGCATAATACTCATAGAAAAAGAGATGTAATACGAGATAAATCAATAAAAATGGGTGGAATTAAATATAAATATATATATATATATATATGGGCGATGCTTTTCTAAGAGCACCTCTCACCTTATTATGAAAGGTAGGTTGGGGGCTCCATATCCATATTCAATGTCAATAACTTAAATGTGAGGGTCTCCACCCTATCTCTTATAGTAAGGTGCATCTATATATATATATATATATATATATATATAAAGTGCCCCCACTATATATATTTAAATAATGTAGAAGCTGTTCACTGCTCCATATGAAGGTAGCATAGGGTCATTTCTTGTACGCTTCATGGTTGACCAGCTGACAGTATAAAAGGACTTCCCCTACGGTGGCCTCTACTTTGATTGTGTTGCAAGCTAAAGCAAAGAAAACAAAAAAATTATTAGAACGGAAAAAAATGCCAAGCGATTGGTGAACTCTTGACAATGGAAATCTTTATGGACATGATATGAACGTGGCTATCCCAGAAAATGAAACTAGGGGGGCAAATGAAAATTATTAAAAGAAAATTGTAACAATTTAGGGGTCAAAATATAAAAATTACAAAAAATTTAGTAGTAAAAATTAAAATTTTGAAAACTGATGGCTAGCTATTATTAGGGGTACACATAGGTGGTTCGGATCTATTTAGAGAGGAAACCATCAACCAAACCGAACTCATTAGTTTTCAATTTTCCCAAACCAAACCGACCCACGCATGTACTCAAACTGAATCGAACCGAACCGGTACGGTTCAGTTTGGTTACGGTTTTTTTGTTCTTTTTATTCTATTATTTTTTTCACAAAAAAAAATTGCAGTTCAAACTCGGTCCATCAAATGGAATGATGAGAAGCTGTAATGAATACTAAAATATATTTCATAATTCGTTTCAACCAAGGAAGCATACATTAAACGATGGATGAACTCTTTCCATCCATCATCTGGTCGTGTGATTGAATGGCCCAGGCCAAGTTCGATCAGCTTTTCAGGCTAATGAGCTGAAGCAGTTCGAATCTTCTGGTAAAATACACTAACAAAATGGTCAGGCACATACCTATTTCTCTGCATAAAACCTGGACTAGACTACATTGCTTCATCCAGACCAATGAATTCAACACAAAAGGAGCTAGTTTTTTTTTTTGTCAGCAACATGGGTTCGAGTGGAATGTAGCTCCAATTTTGAACTAATTGAGATGGGCATCTTCATAATTCACTTTCTCTTAGGTCAGACCAAACCCATCGGCAGTGCTAAAAACTCAATAATGCACACTTCTTGTAAAACTTTCATCAAACATGTTGTTAGTCCGAGTACAATCAGTAATAGTTTAGTATTTAGTAGACAATTGTTCACAATAGTGAATGAAATCAACAGAATAGAATTACTAAAATTAATCTAAAAGAAATTAAAATTCACTTACTGTTTGAAGGCAAAAAAACAGTAGAAATTTAGAGAAGAGGGTTGATCAAGGCTAGTGTTTAACACTATGTCCTTAAGACAAATTTCGCCCTCGCTAAGGTGCTAACGAGCTTCAGCAGCGTCTGTTTCCCAGGATATAATGATCGGTCTCACAACAGTTGCAGCACTGCAAACTGTGTAACTGGCGAACCAACAGTGGGACTGAGATGCTCATTTATAGCTTGTATCAGGTCTTTTCATGGGGGTTGCATCTGTTCAGAACAGTGACTGGCATCTCTTCTTTGGACACATCCTTTCAACTACGAAAGGTCACACCACTTAAGGACACATCCCATATCTCCAAAAAAAGTGGGCCGAGCCCGGCCCGGGTCGTTGTAGGACGGTGCGCGCGCGTGTGTGGTGGTGACCCCACCTTGGTCTAGGTCCTCCCTCCTCCACAAAAGTGGGACGCCCCTTGGGGCTCATCTTATACTACCAAGGTAAATGTATTTATACTCAAGGAATGTTTTGCTCCCAAGCAATGTGGGAAGCAAGTTTACCACTTTCTTTTATTTCCATGTTTAACATGTTCAAGTTGTAGTGTTTAGGAGGCAATTTCTCATTCACTCCTTAATGGATTAGAGCAACCCAATACATATCTCTAATCTACTCATGGAGTATATTACATATCCATGTATTCCCATCTAAAATGATAAGTGGGTCCCACTTAGTTTTTGGCTCAAAGTTTACAAAAAATAGTGGTTCTCTAGGCCATTTTCCAACAATTCGGGAATCTCATTAATCTACTCATTCACTCCTTAATGGATTTGAGCAACCCAATACATGTCTCTAATTTACTCATGGAGTAGATTACATATCCATATATTCCCACCTAAAATGATAAGTGGGTCCCACTTAGTTTTTGGCTCAAAGTTTACAAAAAATAGTGGTTCTCTAAGCCATTTTCCAACACATGTAACATGCAAGTAGAATATTACTCAAGTTAATAGATATGGTTGGTTCGGTTTAGGCGGTTAATTGTGGATTCAAATTAATGCGGTTTCAATGATTTTCAAACCGTTGACCGAACCAATCGGCATAAAACCGATCCTAACCGTCCGGTTCGGTTCGATTTTGTGGTGGTACTGAATTTTTTTGTGTGCATCCCTAGCTATTATGCCTCTGATTGTTGAGATTTTCTATTTCAAAAATAATCATCATTATGTAAGCTATTGCAAAAGCATGGCTTCCTGTGTTTTCATAACTTAAATTTATAATACATATATAATTGACAGTATACAGCTATTGTGTGATTAGATAGAGTACATTTGAAAGGAAGTTTATCTTTATCCTAAAGACATGTTTTTCTGAGAGTTTCAAAGTTTGGAACAATGGATGATGCCAAGCATTATCTGATGATGGCCGGATGAAAGACTGGTCCTTAGTTATTCACATTATAGATGGAAAGCATTCATATATGACCTCATTTGCCAGTAAAATGAGTCTCCAACATCTTGGTATTTATTCTTATTTTTACAAAAAGTGTACATGGACAAACTTCTTATCCAGAATTGTAGACAAACTCCTATGTATCCCTTGGTTTACAAAAAGAGCCTTCCAAACTTTTGTGGACACGGCCCCATATCGGCCTATATGCCAACATCACAAATCACACTTAAACGGTTGACCTTGACCTCCCATGCATCCATTCGATGTCTGGTTTGGTCTTCTGTTTTACATTTTAATGACAGATTAGAAGAAGGTACCATAAAAGTTAAAACCATGCAATGCGTATAGTTTATATTTTCGTGGAGCCAGGGACTGCTACCAACCACCATAGATGTCTTCCTTTGCTCATCAGTTTCTCACAATCTTATTGCCTGACACTAGATGGATGGAGTAAAGCTTTAATAATGATGACATGATGTCCATCCCACAACATCATCTAAACCAAACTATTTATATCTTAGGACCTTATCTTCTTACTCTCAATCTTAAGTGTGTAATGGGGCACTTACTCGCGACCCCTTCTCCAATAGATGGAAACGGCACTCATATATCATTTTGGAATTCTCGAGAACTATATTCACCACAAGAAGTTCTTCACCTAAATATGTTAATTAAATTGTATTACCTTTAAATATCTGCCTCTTTAGATCTTTCAAATGGCATCAGAGTAGTGACCCAGTTGAACTCCTGTAAATTTGGCTATGTGACAAGGGGCCCGGCCCGGCCCTAAAAAAATGAGGGCTTCTGTTTTTTAGGAAAAGCTCTAGATGTTATAAACAATATACCAAGATCTTTGATCTAGGAAACCCTAATAAACCAAGATCCTCCATGTCAAATCATTGAGAGAAGTAAAGCGGAAACATACCTGGATCCATTGAATGAAGCTGTTCTCAGGTTGTTGATCTTCCAATCCAATATGGCTACCCAGAGAAAACCCTCTTGATTCTTCTGATGATGGGATGTCAGAGAGAATAGGAATACCATATGAATTGGGGACCATAACCCTAATATATAAGATATCATAAGTTTGTTATTTCTAATTTGGCCCCTCATCAAACTAGAAATAACATTCTGGTATCTACACATTAATTCCATGACAAGTATACCCTTAAGCCTTACAACTTTAAGTCTTAATTAGATCACTTTAATGTAGGCTTAACAAAAGATAGCATGACACATTTAATAGTTACATGTGTGGCCCCACATGATGGAATTTTTCCAACAATCTCCCACTGGGCCATATATGTAGCTTAACAAATGTGTATGACTGTATGAGCTCCAAAAGTTTGCTATCATAATTTAGGATATATCCGAACAATCTTGTCCATTGATTATGCCGGTATAGGATTAAAGCGGTCTTCGTCACATTTAACATGACTAAACCCATCAATAGTCACAAACACCAATATAACCGAATGACATAGATCAATCATGGATGCGTAGCATGGAAAATACATGCAATGTGATCTATACATGTCTATTTCCAACTGGTCCTACTGTATTCCTTAGTGAGATCAATATTTAACACAATGTAACAGAATGAAATGAACCGAATACTGTATTTCTGATCAGAAAAATATCCAAATACATAAATGCATAAGTGTGGTCCAAAAACAAACATAAAGCAATAAAATATAAAATCATACAAACTCCCACTAGAATGTGATATCCTCACACAAAATAACACCCATATGAGCAGTGTGCTCATGAAAGACCTTGGGTGGTAATCCCTTTGTAAGCGGATCCGCTATCATGGAGTTTGTCCCAATGTGCTTTATGGATAATTGTTCATCCTGTATTCTTTCTTTCACAACTAGGAACTTAATGGCAATATGTTTTGACCGAATTGAGCTCCTGTTGTTGTTGGAATATAGCACTGTTGATTTATTGTCACAATATAGTTTGAGTGGTCTTTCAATACCCTCCAGAACTCGCAGCCCAGTGACAAAATTCCGCAGCCATATTCCATGGTTGGATGCCTCATAGCATGCTACAAACTCTGCTGCCATGGTGGAATCAGTCACGAGTGTCTGTTTGGCACTCCTCCAAGATATTGCTCCACCAGCTAACAGGTAGATGTAGCCTGATGTGGATTTCATACTGTCTTGGCATCCAGCAAAATCAGAGTCGGAATACCCTATGATCTCCAACTGATCCGATCTCCTATATGTGAGCATATGATCTTTTGTTCTCTGTAAATACCTCATAACCCGTTTGGCTGCTTTCCAATGATCCATCCCTGGATTGCTTAAATATCTGCCTAACATACCAACAATGTATGCAATATCCGGACGCGTACACACCATAGCATACATTAGACTCCCTACAGCGGATGCATAAGGAATCTTCTGCATTTCCTGAACTTCAAGGCTAGTTTTAGGGCATTGATTGAGACTGAACTTGTCTCCCTTAGAGACAGGGGTGTCACCTGGTTTGCAGTCCTGCATGCCAAACCTTTTGAGCACTTTATCAATATAGCTTCTTTGTGATAATCCAAGAATACCCCGAGAGCGATCTCGTTGTATCTGGATTCCTAATACAAAAGAGGCGTCACCAAGATCTTTCATCTCAAAATTCTTTGATAGAAATCGCTTGGTTTCATGCAACATGCCCATATCATTTGTGGCAAGCAATATGTCATCGACATACAGAACCAGGAATATGTGCTTACTCCCACTGAATTTGTGATACACACAATTATCAACAGCGTTTGTCTCAAAACCAAACGAGATAATCACTTGATGAAACTTGTGATACCACTGACGAGAAGCTTGCTTGAGTCCATAGATGGATTTTGTCAATTTATAGACCATATTCTTTGGGTCTCCCGACTCAAAGTTTTCTGGCTGCACCATATAAATTGTTTCATCAATGTCACCATTGAGAAATGCTGTTTTGACATCCATTTGACGAAGCTCAAGATCAAAATGTGCAACTAGTGCCATGATTGTCCGAAAAGAGTCTTTCGATGAAACCGGAGAGAAAGTCTCTTTAAAGTCAATCCCTTCCTTTTGGGTAAAGCCTTTAGCTACAAGACGAGCCTTATACCTCTCCACATTACCATTTGAATCCCTTTTGGTTTTAAAAATCCATTTGCAACCAATGGGTTTCGCACCTTCTGGTAATGGGACAAGTTCCCAAACCTTATTGTCTTGCATAGACTTATACTCCTCATTCATGGCATCAATCCACTTTTGAGAGTTAGAGTCTTGCATGGCTTGATGGAAGTTGATTGGATCATTTTCCACCATTCCAATTTCTTCCTCATGTTCTTGGAGAAATACGAAAAAATCGTCCGGAATAGCATGTCTCCTCTCTCTAGTGGATCGCCTTAATGGTATTGGTTCTTGAGGTTGTTGAGTTTGTTCATTATCTTGAGTGGGGGGTTGATCAACATTGTCTTGTTGAGGATCCGGATTCGCTTCTTGATCAATGACAGGTATAGAAACCTGCACATTGTCAAAAGCAATAGGCAGAATCGTAACCGATTCTTCCTCAAAAACAATGTCTCTAACCTTATTTCTCCCCCCAAACTCAATATCCTCAAAAAATGTTGCAGTTCCCGTCTCAAAAATTGATCTAAGTGTGGGATCATAAAACTTATAGCCCCTTGATCGTTCAGAGTAGCCAATGAAGTAGCTGCTTACAGTTTTGGAATCCAATTTCTTTTCATGTGGCCTATAAGGCCTTGCCTCAGCTGGACATCCCCAAATGTGAAAATGTTTTAGACTAGGCTTTCTGCCTGTCCAAAGCTCATAAGGTGTTTTTGCAGCTGCTTTAGTTGGCACTCTATTCAGAATATAAGCTGCTGTTTTGAGTGCTTCTCCCCAGAGTGACTCTGGTAGAGTGGAATGACTAATCATACTCCTCACCATATCCTTAAGAGTCCGGTTTCGTCTTTCAGATACACCATTCATGCTGGGTGACCCTGGCATGGTGTACTGTGGGACGATTCCACATTCCTCTAGGAATTTAGCAAACGGTCCTGGACGTTGTTCACCTGAACCGTCATATCTGCCGTAGTATTCACCACCACGGTCAGACCTGACACTCTTTATTCTTTTGTTGAGTTGGTTCTCAACTTCAGCTTTAAATGTTTTGAACACGTCCAAGGACTGTGATTTATCATGAATGAGAAATAGGTATCCATAGCGAGAGTAATCGTCTATGAATGATATGAAATACTGTTGGCCATTCCATGAAGCCGTAGGGAATGGTCCACAGATATCTGTATGTATCAATTCTAAGACGTCTGTAGTTCTCTTGGCACCTAATTTCTTCATTTTGGTCTGTTTTCCCTTGATGCAAGCAATACAAACATCAAAATCTGTAAAGTCAAGGGAATCTAAAATGCCATCAGACACAAGTCGCTCAACTCTAGACTTAGAGATGTGACCTAAGCGTTTGTGCCATAATGTAGCCGAGTTTTCTTTACTACGTTTGCGTTTAGTACCTCGTGATTCCACATGCAAGGATTCATTATAAGAAACAATTGTATCAAGCAAATATAAGTTGTCATATACACATAGAGAACCAGTTCCAACAATATTTGAATTTATAGATAAACTGAATTGATTGTTTCCAAATGAACAAAAATAACCAAACTTGTCCAATAAAGAAACTGAAACCAAATTCCGTCGAAAAGACGGTACAATAAAAGTCTCTAATAAATCCAAATAATAACCAGTGTTTAATAACAACCTAAAATGCCCTATTGCCTCTACTGCTACCGACTTTCCATCGCCCACAAAGATGTGTCTTTCAGCATCACTTGGCTTTCGGTAGCTCAGGCAACCCTGCATAGAAACACTGATGTGAGTAGTAGCACCAGAATCCAACCACCACGTGTTTCTAGGTACTGAAGCTAAATTTACCTCAGAACAGACCAAAGCAAGACATGTACCTTTCTTTGCACGCCAAGCGTGATATTTGGTACAGTCCTTCTTCACATGTCCAGGTTTGTTGCAAAAGAAACAACCCTCAGTTGCTGGCTGTTGTTTCTTTGCTGCTGGACCCTTAGCAGCTTCATTTTTCTTCCTCTTTTTGCCCTTATCTTTAGAGGTGCTAGCCAAATGAGCACTTTCGGTTCTGTCTTGCTTCAATCTCTCTTCTTCTTGCACACAGTAAGAGATGAGCTCATTAAGAGTCCATTTCTCCTTTTGACAGTTATAACTGACCTTAAATTGACTGTATAGTGCAGGAAGTGATAT
Source organism: Camphora micrantha (assembly GCA_003546025.1). Classification (NCBI taxonomy): domain Eukaryota; kingdom Viridiplantae; phylum Streptophyta; class Magnoliopsida; order Laurales; family Lauraceae; genus Camphora; species Camphora micrantha. The sequence goes on along the minus strand of QPKB01000003.1, from coordinate 15,990,187 downwards.
TAATACCAAATGCACGAGCAAGTCGTCAGACAGCTCGAGATTCAGTGCCTTAAGCTTAGAAGCAACATGAGACATTCCCATAATGTACTCCCGTATGTTCCCCTTGCCATTGTACTTCATAGAAATCAAGCTTTGCAAAAGCGTGCTTGTTTCTGCCTTATCGTTTTTCAGAAAACGCTTTTCAATTTCAGCTAGGAATTCTTTGGCTGTGGTCAACTTTTCAGAGACTGCACCCCTAAATGCCTCCGGAATGCCGCGCTTGATGATCATAAGACTCATGCGATTTGAACGATCCCACTTCTCAAAGTTCTTTTTGTCATCAGGAGAACTTGCATCCGTAAGAGAAGCGGGTTGTTCAATCCGTAGTGCAAGGTCTAGATCCATGCAGCCGAGAACAATTTCTATGTTCTCTTTCCAATTCTTAAAGTTGGTTCCATTAAGTACAGGTATTGAGTTGATATTAGCAGATATGGTAGAAACACTAGCTGTAAAGAGAACAAAAAACAAACAGACAAACATGCTCATATAATTAACCAAATACAAAAGCAACAAATTCAAATAATGGTAAGTTTTATGACAAGGTACCTAGCACAACATTAATATCTAGTCTTTGGACAGTAATATTAATTGTAAATGGTCATCTTGTTGTAGTGATCAAACATTGACAATAATTCATGTCAAATAATAATTCTATCTTTGGATCGACTTATTATTCACGTGTAAAAACCTTATAATCATCACACGTTTACCACCACAGGTGTGTATGCAATTCGGCCAAGTATTAACCTTCCTTTGGGCCGACTAAGACCCGCATGAATTTACACACACACAAACATCCAATATTTCTCATGAATAATCTACACAAGAGAGGTCACTTTGGTGACATCTTGTTTCAATTAGCCTATTTTGAATAATGGACTATGTTATATAACCATAAAAGATATACCACAAAATATTTGAATTGTTATATGAAGAAAACCAATTAGTTGTCTTCACATGTTATCACAAGTAAAAAAAAATAATAATAAACAATATACCAAGATCTTTGATCTAGGAAACCCTAATAAACCAAGATCCTCCATGTCAAATCATTGAGAGAAGTAAAGCGGAAACATACCTGGATCCATTGAATGAAGCTGTTCTCAGGTTGTTGATCTTCCAATCCAATATGGCTACCCAGAGAAAACCCTCTTGATTCTTCTGATGATGGGATGTCAGAGAGAATAGGAATACCATATGAATTGGGGACCATAACCCTAATATATAAGATATCATAAGTTTGTTATTTCTAATTTGGCCCCTCATCAAACTAGAAATAACATTCTGGTATCTACACATTAATTCCATGACAAGTATACCCTTAAGCCTTACAACTTTAAGTCTTAATTAGATCACTTTAATGTAGGCTTAACAAAAGATAGCATGACACATTTAATAGTTACATGTGTGGCCCCACATGATGGAATTTTTCCAACACTAGAATCAGGTGGACGGCATTGACCGGATGTATACGAGGATAAAAAATATAAACAAGTGGCTGAGGACAGAGATACATGCATCATTCATGCATGTACAGAAGCTCTTTTTTTTATTTTAAGTGCAGACCCCGTTCACACACGGTTGTATTAAAATAAAAAATAAAAAAAAATCTTCTAAAATTATTAAACTTAAGGGTCATCTATCAAAAGAATTAAGATGATTTAATAGGGTTGATATTTAATTACCATGCTTCGAGGCCTCATTATGTTTAATGTGTAAGTCTCCACCCGTAGATTTGACTCCCTGTTGCAAACCATTTTAAATCTTACATCCCACTCTCTCTGTAATGTGTTGTGCAATCACCATCATACTTAATATTAAGAATTATCAATCTCATTTTAGCATTTTAATTTATATAGTCTAGAACATATCAAACTTCCTCTCTTTCTTTGAAATATTATTGAGAAATTCACACCTAATGCTTTTTTTTTTTTTTTTTTTTTTTTTCATATAGAACAAAAATATAACAAATAAATATTTTCTAAAAAATAAATAACTTTAAAAAGAAATGATCTTACCTTGTTTTTAGTGGGTTGTTGATGGCGTCTAATCACCTATTAACCTATGTCGAGGGCTAGCACATTATTAGCTCAATGGTTACACACATCCTTCTCTACGAAAACAACTATAATTTGATCACCAGAGCTATGTAGAGGGCTAACCTATCGTTAGCTCAATGGTTATACAACTTTATTCCACATGGGCAGACCTAGGCACATGGGTCTTGGGGCTGAAGTCCCAACCCATATATGAAAAACTTTAAATTAAAAAAAAAAAACCCCATAAATTTTAAAAATTAATATATATATATATATATATTTTGCTTTCTCTCCTTCCCCGAATATTTCTTCTACATAGAGCCCCCAAGTTGCATTTCTTGAGTCCACCCTTGCCTCTCCACAAAAACAAAGATGGGCCCTGCACTTATTTTAGATTCTATTTTTTCCACAACACTTCAAAAACTTTCAAAAATTCAATTTTTATAATTTTCATTTTCTTCTTAAATCCTTTTTGTAAAATAGTCAAAGTTTAGGAAGAGAAAAACGAGTCTGAAATTGCCGTCAATACATTGCGGACTCCAATTTTATCCTTGATTTTTACCCAGTGTTGAAACCATATTTTTTAAAGATTAAATTAAAGATACCAAGGGTAGTCTGAAACCACATATATTTTTGAAGATGCCAATTACCACCGACAGTATAGTATTTCATCATGTAAAAGAAAGAACATTAGCATAGACCAATCAAAGCTAATTAATTTTTGTATCATACTCTGACCAATCACGACAAAGTTTTGTTTGGCGCATAAGAATTAAGAAGACCGGGATCAGTATCCATCCAAAAGTCGTTGCTCCATTCCCTCATATTGCATATTGCATATTGCATATTGCATATTGCAATGTTGAAGATTCCTTAAATTTGGTGGACGACTTTGACCTACCTATTCATATTGCAATGGAGAAGTTAAATAAAAAGCAGGGGAGAAAATATCAATATGTTTTTAACATATATAAGAAATATAATAAAGTCCAACCCACTTCATGGGGCCAATTTCATGACCCTATATGCATATTTGACGGTTGGATTCGAAGGGTTAGCTGATCATTTTATGATCATCGAATTCCATTGAAATTGAATATCATTTATTTCCAATCATCCATCACCAAAAAAAAGATTGGTAGAGTGGACCCCACTAGGTGGGTTGAAGGGCTTTACATTTCTCTATGTGAGAAATGGCCGTTCCTCTAAAAGAAACAGTTCAGTTGACCTTCATCATTCATCACGTAGGTGTGGTACCTGGTAACTTCCCATTTACATCTACCTACCATTAACAATTTGAGAATCTAGTCAATCAAATGCCTTGCAGTTGCCTGAGAAAAGTCACAAAAAGGATGAGAGCTAATGACAAGAATCCATTAAACTTGAATTGTGGAAGTGAAGTAATAAAAAAGAGGTAGGGTTGTAAACGGGTCGGCTCTGATCCGGGTCTACCGTTAAGGAGAATGTGAAGCTGGATCCAGACCTGAAACCGTTTCGGAACCAATTTTTTGGCTCCGGAACTGGAACCAGTACCATATATGGGACGGATCAGGATCCGGGTCCGGATTTGGATAGAGAATGGTATTAAAAAAATTACAATTTTTATGAGAGATTTTCGAAAATTAAGGTAATATGTCGGGGTTTCGGGTCTACGGGTCCGAACCAAGGTAAAACCGGACCTGAACTCATTTACTTATCAGGGCCTAAATAAGGACTCAGACTCTGTTTTTAATGGGTCGGAACCTCCGAATAATCGAAGAATCGGGTACTCATTTACATCCCTAAGAAGAGGGATTGAAAACACTTTATTGCTATCAATTTGCCTTATTTTATCTATGGACCCTCCGAGGGCAAAAATTCGTTGCTTAATTTGACCCTTAATCCGAGTCAAATTAACTACAGCTGGCACTTTGGGTTTAGCTGAAACTGAGTTAAATCCAAAGAAATTTTCATTCTATCACAGCAATATATTATATAACACATGCATTATTATTCTAATCATGAAAACCATCTTTTTGTATTCAGTCAAGGCCGGTTGACAAGTTTTTTAAAATTAATAGAGGTGGTTAGTTTGTAAAAGTTAAACAGGCAATTGGCGCCTAATTTCCGCGAACCCTAATTTTAATTCACAATGTACAACCCTTATTATAATTGCAAAATGATCCCACCTCTAAATTGCGACCGATTTGGTAATCTCCCCGTTTGTGATCAGGTTTTCATTAAAACAATAAAAATACCCTTAATCCATTGTATGTTCTTAGAATTTGAATAAAAATGACTTCTGGAAACAGTCACATTTTAATTAACACAAGCCACCCCATAAAAGAATAATAAATCTTTAGAATTTTCAGTGGGGGCCATACCTATACGCATAGAACAACTATTTTCCATTGTTAATAATAGAAGAAAAAGAAAAAAAAAGAAGCTAATGAAGCCATTTGAAAACTCTAAAAAAAAAAAAAAGCGCTGTAATTATATTTCTCATTTTGTTAAAAAAAGACTTGTGGCTTTAAAAATGAAGTTTAAGTGGCTGACTTTTTTTAGTTGAGCTTTTTTAGCTAAAACATGAGGAGGCTAGAGCCTAAAAAATTATGGGCTTTTTAAATGATGTAAATACTCGATTATTTCTCTTACTAATTCAGTTTAGACTTTAATTTACTTAGTTATTATTAGATTAGATTAGAGTTTCCAAAATGCAAAGAAAGTGAGAGAATACGAAAGGACACATTTAAGACGTCACGTGGGTGTTTTTTTGTCAATTTGTAGCTTTGGAAGGGTGTCTATGTGAATTTAAAATTAGTCTTTGAAACATACCAGCTGGCCTTCTCTAATTGCAGAAAAGTACATGTAGTCATCCGCGAAATCTCCAGTCAAAAAAATTATGGCGTCACAAACCGAGGGAGATATTGGAGACCAAAAACAAAGACATTGTCGTTGATGTAGAACAAAAACAGTCAACAAATCTCCCTCACGGGGTCTTTAAATACCCCATTCCATTTCCCACGAATCTCCCTCACGGGGTCTTTAAATACCCCATTTCATTTCCCTCTTACAACTCATTCCTCTCCTGCCCCTCCTCTTCCTGTAATACCAAGACTCTATTTGCTGCTGGTGCTTTTCTTCTGCTCATCAGCATATGGCTTCTGATTCTCACATAAATGTCCCAAGGTGGACACCAAATCCAAGCCCAACAAGATTACCCATGGCCAAACAATACCAAGAGATGAGCAGCTTTGATTCACAAGAGGACTTGTCCTATGGAGAGGAAGGATTCTTCCCTTTCAGCACTGCTTCCAAACCTCATCATTCTACTCCTCACCCTTCAGCTATTACCTCTGCTGCTGCTGCTGCTGCTGCTTCCAAGGCTGGGTCTAGCCCAAGTAACGTGAGTTTTGAAGCGCCGTCCCTGCTAGTTGCACCAGAAATCAACAGCTCGAGGGCTGTGGAGACGGTGATGTCAAAACAGGAAGAGGGGCGGCGGGTGCTTACTCGGGCTCCGGTGGAAGGCGGCCTGAATCACGACGGTGTCTTCTTGACATGGGAGGATCTGCGGGTGACGGCTTCCAGTGGAAAAGGCGGTAGCCTGCCCATTCTTCAGGGGCTCACAGGGTATGCACAGCCTGGTGAGGTCTTGGCTATCATGGGCCCTTCTGGGTGTGGCAAGTCCACGCTTCTAGATGCATTGGCAGGTAATTATTGTGGTTCTAGTTTTTCTTTCTTTTTTCGTTTTTTTTTTTTATGTCTCCCCCGAGGATATGACTCGGGATAGATCGCACAACTGAATGAAATTGGGATAAGGCTTTAACGACGATAATGACATCGCCATCTTCTTCTTCTTATCAACTCGAAGTAAACCTGTTACCCAAAAACTTGTTGAGTTGTTGGGGTTCAGGTCTCAATAAGTATACGATGGAAGTTTTTTTTCTTTTATCATACGATGGATTTGAATATAGAGAGGTAATTGGATAATTCCGTGGATCTCTTCGTATATGTATAATCTAATCTATAAAATATAATGTGTCCAACCCTAGGACTCCTTATTCTTATATAGATAAGTCACAAAGAATTGTACTTAGTAAGACTTATTCACCAAGAAACCCACCTCCATTTATCCTATCGAGAATATTATTTGTCTTATTATAGGTGAGATTATATTGTCTATTGTCCTATGCCCTCCATACAATGAAGATACGATGGTTGTAATTTGAAACCACGTATGATCTTTTGAGAATTATAAACAACCACTTGTACTTTTTAGTTTTCTACATGATAACTATCTTTATTATTTTGAAAATCTCAAGCAACCAAATTTACCATCAAATCCGTGGTTACTTTTCAATAGTTGCCAAATCCATTGTATTTTGTCCTAAATGGATACAAAACTTTTTTAGATCTTGCCTTACTCACCCATTTTAAATTCAGGCCACAATTTGAAAAGACTGTTAAATCATATTCAAGTCAATTAATTCAGGATTAATATATAGTTCATGGTCAAGGTGGTGAACAAAATCTCAAAAGCAATACCTGTGTATATTTGTAAAGTGGGAAGTTTGGTGTTTTTTTTATAATGGCAAAAGTATAGGTTGCATTATATAAATGTCCTTTTAAGGATATGCTTAAGATCTTACTTGTTATACAGCACCTGATACAAATTGCTATATTATTTGAGATGTTTCAGCGAGAAGAACACACCAAGTTCCAATGAGGAGACTATTTTATGAAATAATCGAAGTATCTGCTCTTGTGCCATTGATAATGACCCATAACATTTTTTTCATGTTAAGCAAAGTTATGTTTTTTAGTCCTTCTTTATGCCTCTAATTCACAACCTTTCACAGGAAGATTAGGCTCAAATACTAGGCAATCAGGAGACATTCTGATCAACGGGCGAAAGCAGACACTAGCTTTTGGCGCTTCGGTAAGAAAATCATTCACTTAATCTAGATTTATGACCAAATCCAGTGTTTATGCTAGTACAACACAACAAGATATATATATATATATACATAAAACTTGAAGATTTACATATAATCACAGGTATTTTGCATGATTACATATAACCAACTGCTGCTTTTACTTTTTACAAATAAGCAACCTCTGTTTACCCTCGGAGCGGTGGATGAAGTTTAACATATTTTACCTAAAAAAGATTAGACATTCCTAGATCTAACCTTATTCAGATTAACAAAAGATGCTAATCCTTATTCAATTGGCTCAAGTTAAATGATTATTATTCTTATCGCTCCAATTTTAATTTAAAAGGATTAAGTGCAGGAAAGAAAATTACCCTTTCAGTTTACTTTTTATCCCAATTCAAAATTCACCATTGACCAATGGTCAAGTTAGTTGACTCACAATTTCATATTGATAGAAGTGGTTATTTGTTAAAAAGAAAAAAAAAAAAAAAAAAAAAAAGAGGAGGTGGTTATTTGTAATTGTCAAAAGATGCACATAGTTATATTAATTTCCCGCCACATATATATATATATATATATAAATATATATAGGGAGATGCTCCTATGAAAGCTATTCTCGCCTTACTATGAGAGATAGGATGAGGCCCCTCACATCCATATTTAATACCCCCTAGCTCTCATCATGATGTGAAAAATGCTCTCATAGGAGCATCTCCCATATATATATATAAATATATATATATATATATATATATATATATAGGGGCTAGCTCTCCTAAGTTCAAGCATACATACATAATATATACTTATACATACATACACATACATACATATATACACAACCCAAGGACCCACTAATCATGAGACTTGCGGGGGATGGAATGAGACATCTTGGATAAGCCCATATCTCAAGTTTGGGGTCTATCCAATGCCTCTAACCTCTTCATCTGTGGCTCACAAATTTAACGTCTTTATATTATAGTAAAAAAATCTAAGCATTGATCCAACGGTCCAATCCATTTGGATAGGTGAAAATTCAATGGGTCTAGTGTACTTAAGGGGGTTCCATGTGTGCGAATGGTTCGGATGTATTATAAAGTCAACCCTTTATATTTCCCATATATATAGGGAAATTCTCGTATGAGATATGCCTCTCACTTTATTATGAGAGATAAAGTCAGG
>QPKB01000003.1:15810414-15964028 GCA_003546025.1 Camphora micrantha | reverse complement strand
AAAAACAAAGATGGGGCCCTGCACTTATTTTAGATTCTATTTTTTCCACAACACTTCAAAAACTTTCAAAAATTCAATTTTTATAATTTTCATTTTCTTCTTAAATCCTTTTTGTAAAATAGTCAAAGTTTAGGAAATAAAAAACGAGTCTGAAATTGCCGTCAATACATTGCGGACTCCAATTTTATCCTTGATTTTTACCCAGTGTTGAAACCATATTTTTTAAAGATTAAATTAAAGATACCAAGGGTAGTCTGAAACCACATATATTTTTGAAGATGCCAATTACCACCGACAGTATAGTATTTCATCATGTAAAACAGGAACATTAGCATAGTCCAATCAAAGCTAATTTTTGTATCATACTCTGACCAATCACGACAAAGTTTTGTTTGGCGCATAAGAATTAAGAAGACCGGGATCAGTATCCATCCAAAAGTCGTTGCTCCATTCCCTCATGTTGCATATTGCATATTGCATATTGCAATGTTGAAGACTCCTTAAATAAAAGGCAGGGGGTGAAAATATCAATATGTTTTTAACATATATAAGATATAAGAAATATAAAAAAGTCCAACCACTTCATGGGGCCCATTTCATGACCCTATATGCATATTTGACGGTTGGATTCGAAGGGTTACCTGATCATTTTATGATCATCGAATTCCATTGAAATTGAATATCATTTATTTCCAATCATCCATCACCAAAAAAAAGATTGGTAGAGTAGACCCCACTAGGTGGGTTGAAGGGCTTTACATTTCTCTATGTGAGAAATGGCTGTTCCTCTAAGAAAAAAAAAACAGTTCAGTTGACCGTCATCATTCATCAAGTAGGTGGTACCTAGTAACTTCCCATTTACATCTACCCACCATTAACAATTTGAGAATCTAGTCAATCAAATGCCTTGGTTGACAAAAGTCTGATGTATTTTTAACACAAAAAGGATGAAAACTCTATTAGATCTGATATAGATTAGATTAATTAAAGTCAGGGAGCTAATGAGAAGAATCCATTAAACTTGAATTGTGGAAGTGGAGTAACCAAGAAGAGGTAGGGTTTTAAATGGGTCGGTTTCGGTCCGGGTCCACCATTAAGGAGAAGGTGGAACTGGATCCGGACATGGAACCGTTTCATAACCGGTTTTTTGGCTCCGAAATTGGAACCAGAACCATATATGGGACGGGTCTGGATCCGGGTCTGGGTTTGGGTAGAGAATGGTATTAAAAAAAAACGTGAATTTTAGGAGAGATTTTCGAAAATTGAGGTAGTATGTTGGGGTTTCGGGTGTACGGGTTCGAACTAAGGTGGAACCGGACCTGGACCCATTTACTTATCGGAGCCTAAATAAGGACTCAGACTTTATTTTCAATGGGTCGGAACCTCCGAATAATCGGAGAATCGGATACTCATTTACACCCCTAAGAAGAAGGATTGAAAACACTTTATGGCTATCAATTTGCCTTATTTAATCTATGGACCCTCCTGAGGGCGAAAATTCGTTGCTTAATTTGACCGTTAATCCGAGTCAAATTAACTACAACTGGCACTTTGGATTTAGCTCAAACTGAGTTAAATCCAAAGAAATTTTCATTCTATCACAGCAATATATTATATAACACATGCATTATTATTCTAATCATGAAAACCATCTTTTTGTATTCAGTCAAGGCTGGTTGCCAAGTTTTTTAAAATTAATAGACGTGGTTAGTTTGTAAAAGTTAAACAGGCAATTGGCGCCTAATTTCCGCGAACCCTAATTTTAATTCACAATAAGCAACCCTTATTATAATTGCAAAATGACAATATATAATGTCCCACCTCTAAATTGAGTCCGATTTGGTAATCTCCCTGTTTGTGATCACGTTTTCATTAAAACTATAAAAATACCCTTAATCCATTGTATGTTCTTTGAATTTTCATAAAAATGACTTCTGGAAACAGTCGCATTTTAATTAACACAAGCCACCCCATAAAAGAATAATAAATCTTTAGAATTTTCAGTGGGGGCCATAACTATACGCATAGAACAACTATTTTCCATTGTTAATAATAGAAGAAAAAGAAAAAAAAGAAGCTCATGAAGCCATTTGAAAACTCTAAAAAAAAAATAAAAAGGGCTGTAATTATATTTCTCATTTTGTTACAAAAAAACTTTTGGCTTTAAAAATGAAGTTAAGTGGCTGACTTTTTTTCAGTTTAGCTTTTTTAGCTAAAACATGAGGAGGCTAGAGCCTAAAAAATTATGGGCTTTTTAAATGATGTAAATGCTCGATTATTTCTCTTGCTAATTCAGTTTAGACTTTAATTTACTTAGTTATTATTAGATTAGATTAGAGTTTCCAAACTGCAAAAAAAGTTAGAGAATACGAAAGGACACATTTAAGATGTGGGTGTTTTTAGTCAATTTGTAGCTTTGGAAGGGTGTCTATGTGAATTTAAAATTAGTCTTTGAAAGTTGAAACATAGCAGCTGGCCTTCTCTAATTGCAGAAAAGCACATGTAGTCAGTCATCCGTAAATTCTGCATTCAAAAAAATTATGAATGACACAAACCGATTGAGATGACATTATTGACAAATTCTCTCTGCTAATGGTCGACATCCGTAAACTCTCCTTCTCTAATCGCTAATGACCCATTCTCTCTGCTAACGGTCCACAAGTGGAACAAACAATGAATTTATTGATGTAGACCAAAAACAGCAAACGAATCTCCCTCACAGGGTCTTTAAATACCCCATTTCATTTCCCTCTTACAACTCATTCCTCTCCTGCCCCTCCTCTTCCTGTAATACCAAGACTCTATTTGCTGCTGGTGCTTTTCTTCTGCTCATTAGCATATGGCTTCCGATTCTCACATAAATGTCCCAAGGTGGACACCAAATCCAAGCCCAACAAGATTACCCATGGCCAAACAATTCCAAGAGATGAGCAGCTTTGATTCACAAGAGGACTTGTCCTATGGAGAGGAAGGATTCTTCCCTTTCAGCACTGCTTCCAAACCTCATCATTCTACTCCTCACCCTTCAGCTATTCCCTCTGCTGCTGCTGCTTCCAAGGCTGGGTCTAGCCCAAGTAACGTGAGTTTTGAAGCGCCGTCCCTGATAGTTGCACCAGAAATCAACAGCTCGAGGGCTGTGGAGACGGTGATGTCAAACCAGGAAGAGGGGCGGCGGGTGCTTACTCGGGCTCCGGTGGAAGGCGGCCTGAATCACGACGGTGTCTTCTTGACATGGGAGGATCTGCGGGTGACGGCGTCCAGTGGAAAAGGCGGTAGCCTGCCCATTCTTCAGGGGCTCACAGGGTATGCACAGCCTGGTGAGGTCTTGGCTATCATGGGTCCCTCTGGGTGTGGCAAATCCACGCTTCTAGATGCATTGGCAGGTAATTATTGAGGATCTAGTTTTTTTTTTTTTTTTTTTTTTTCTTTTTTTTTTTCCTTACCTGAGGATATGACTCAGGATAGATTGCACATCTGAATGAAATTGGAATAAAGCATTAATGATGATAATGACATGTCATCTTGTTCTTCTTCATCAACTCGAAGTAAACCTGTCACCCAAAAACTCGTTGAGTTGTTGGGGTTCAGGTCTCAATAAGTATACGATGGATTTTTTTTTGAATATAGAGAGGTAATTGGGTAATTCCTTGGATCTCTTTGTATGTGTCTAATCTAATCTATAAAATATAATGTGTCCGACCCTAGGACTCTTTATTCTTATATAGATAAGTCGCAAAGAATTGTACTTAAGTAAGATTTATTCACTAAGAAACCCACCTCCAGTTATCCTATCGAGAATATTATTTGTCTTATTATAGGTGAGATTATATTGTCTATTGTCCTATGCCCTCCATACAATGAAGATACGATGGTTGTAATTTGAAACCACGTATGATCTTTTGAGAATTATAAACAACCACTTGTACTTTTTAGTTTTCTACATGATAACTATCTTTATTATTTTGAAAATCTCAAGCAACCAAATTTACCATCAAATCCGTGGTTACTTTTCAATAGTTGCCAAATCCATTGTATTTTGTCCTAAATGGATACAAAACTTTTTTAGATCTTGGCTTACTCACCCATCTTAAATTCAGGCCACAATTTGAAAAGACTGTTAAATCATATTCAAATCAATTAATTCAGGATTAATATATAGTTCATGGTCAAGGTGGTGAACAAAATCTCAAAAGCAATACCTGTGTATATTTGTAAAGTGGGAAGTTTGGTGTTTTTTTTATAATGGCAAAAGTATAGGTTGCATTATATAAATGTCCTTTTAAGGATATGCTTAAGATCTTACTTGTTATACAGCACCTGATACAAATTGCTATATTATTTGAGATATTTCAGCGAGAAAAAAACACCAAGTTCCAATGAGGAGACTATTTTATGAAATAATCGAAGTATCTGCTCTTGTGCCATTGATAATGACCCATAACATTTTTTTTCATGTTAAGCAAAGTTATGTTTTGTAGTCCTTCTTTATGCCTCTAATTCACAACCTTTCACAGGAAGATTAGGCTCAAATACTAGGCAATCAGGAGACATTCTGATCAACGGGCGAAAGCAGACACTAGCTTTTGGCGCTTCGGTATGAAAATCATTCACTTAATCTAGATTTATGACCAAATCCAGTGTTTATGCTAGTACAACACAACAAGATATATATATATATATATACATAAAACTGGAAGATTTACATATAATCACAGGTATTTTGCATGATTACATATAACCAACTGCTGCTTTTACTTTTTACAAATAAGCAACCTCTGTTTACCCTAAAACTCGGACCGGTGGATGAAGTTTAACATATTTTACCCAAAAAAGATTAAACATTCATAGATCTAACCTTGTTCAGATTAACAAAAGAAGCTAATCCTTATTCAATTGGCTCAAGTTAAATGATTATTTTTCTTATCGCTCTAATTTTAATTTAAAAGGATTAAGTGCAAGAAAAAAATTTACCTTTTCAGTTTACTTTTTAACCCAATTCAAATTTCACCATTGACCAATGGTCAAGTTAGTTGACTTAGGATTTCATATTGATAGAAGTGGTTATTTGTTAAAAAGAAAAAAAAAAAAAAAAGAGGAGGTGGTAATTTGTAATTGTCAAAAGATGCATATTGTCACATATATATATATATATATATGTATGTATATATAGGGAGATGCTTCTATGAGAGCTATTCTCACATTAGATGAGAGCTAGGGGCCATCGGATATGGATGGGCCTTACTATGAGAGATAGGATGTGCCTCACATCCCTATCTAATGCCTCCTAGCTCTCATCTAATGTGAGAACATTTACATATACACACACACACACACGCATACTTATACATACATACATACATACTTATACATACATACATATACATATACATATATATATATACACATACATATACATACATATATACACATACATACATAATATATATATATATATATATACAACCCAGGGACCATTGATCATGGGACTTGTGGGGGATAGAATGAGACATCTTGGATGAGTCCATATCTCAAGTTTGGGGTCTATCCAATGCCTCTAACCCTTTCATCTGTAGCTCACAAATTTAACGACTTTATATTATAGTAAAAAAATATAACCATTAATCCAACGGTCCAATCCATTTGGATATGTGAAAATTCAATGGGTCTAGTATACTTAAAGGGGTTCCATGTGTGTAGATGGTTCGAATGTATTATAAAATCAACTCTACTTTGTTGTCCCTCTCCATAACATGGTGAGGGATGGATGCGCATGAATATTTCTCATATATATATATATATATAGGGAAATGCTCTTATGAGATATGCCTCTCACCTTATTATGAGAGATAAAGTCGGGGTCCTCACATTCAAGTTGTTGGTATTAGATATGGATGTGAGGGTCTCTTACCTTATCTCTTATAGTAAGATGAGAGATGCTCTCATAAGAGTATTTCTCATATATATATATATATATGTATGTATTACAGATATATTAGTGAATACATACTTGTGTGCATATGGGCACACATATATAAGCATTCAGAGACGTCAACTATACATATTTAATTAAAAGAAGTCCAAGAAAACTATAAGAAGAAGAGAGTTCTTGAGAAGCTTTTATCTGTGAAATGATTCTTATTCAGCTTTACATGGATGAACCACTATACATAGATACAGTGGTAGTTACAACAAGTTAACTATACACATTTGAAGTTCACAGAGATTGGGGCCACTAGGAAATTTTACCCGGCTTTTTCTTTTGGGCCTGTAGAGATTATTCTGGCCCAAAGGGTCGGAACCTATATTATCAAAAAAAAAAAAAAAAAACTGCAAGTTAACTATGTAAAAAAGGAATCTGCTGAAACAAACTCAGTTCCAACTGAGAAACAGAACAGAACAGATTCTGTTAAAGACAGAGGAGACTGTTACATACCAGTTTTAATGACCAGCTAATCTTTCTTTGTCATCAGTCCATATGGGCAGCCCTATCATCAATCTACAGATTGAAACACCCATTTATATGTTGTCACGATGATGGATGGGATTTTAAATTTCATATCTATAATGATCTAGCTATGCCATCTATGAGTATTACCTTTCTGTTTGTAGTAATCTCTACAATTGACTTACATCCAAATGTGCCCACAAGCTAGTTTTCATGTGAGATATATGAAGACATAGTAGAGAATTTTGATATGATAGGCAACAGTCCATATGAGACCCACCCACGACCAATCTACCACTAACATCTACACTTAGCATAAATTAGCACCAGACAGAATTTGGCACCTCATCCAAACCATACATTCTAGTTTCATTTTTTCTTTTCTCCTTCCTTTCTTCTACTATCCACATGGAATCCAAGCTGCTCAAAAGTAATGCCTTACCTGTATATTCATTTTAATCCAATTGGAGTTGGCCTCACCCTAAGACTCATCACTTGATTGCATTTTGCATCCATTGATTTTTATTTTTAGTTGTGTGTTTTATAAGTGACCAATATGTTAGTAGGCTACTTAGATTGAAGTAAATAAGTACGGACAGTTATTTCCAGCAATTTGCATTTCAAATGTGGACCTCATTAATTAAATTATAGTCAAATGAATTAGTTCATCGAACTCAAAACTCCTAATCAAACGTATGAAAAGGGCTGATCAAATGAACCTACCCCAATCTAATTTTCAAGTTAAAAAGTCTCACTTGTAACCATGAAGTTTTATTTGTTAATACAGGCCTATGTGACCCAAGATGACACTCTGATGACAACTCTAACAGTCAAAGAAGCTGTGTACTACTCTGCTCAGCTCCAGCTTCCTGACTCCATGCCCTTATCTGAGAAGAAGGCAAGAGCAGAAATGACAATAAGGGAGATGGGCCTGCAAGACGCCATGAACACCAGAATTGGAGGGTGGTCCTCCAAAGGTCTGAGTGGTGGCCAAAAGAGGAGGGTGAGCATTTGCATTGAGATCCTAACCCGCCCAGTGCTTCTCTTCCTCGACGAGCCTACCAGCGGGCTAGACAGCGCAGCGTCTTACCATGTAATGAGTAGGATTGTGGGCCTTGCACGCCATGGAGGGAGAACTATCGTAGCTTCTATCCATCAACCCAGCAGTGAAGTCTTTGAACTCTTTCATAACCTTTGTCTTCTCTCTGCTGGGAGAACAGTTTATTTTGGGCCTGCTGCTGCTGCTAATGAGGTGATTATCTATCTATGTACTCAATGTGGGCTTTCATTATGTTAAATCAACCATCTATTTCTGAGAAACCCGATTATATATGAACCACTTTATAGTCCTTCTTGCCAATTGGGTTCACGCCAGATCCAGTGTGGACAAAACCTTAGTAGCAAATTTTTTTTTTTTTTTTTTTTTTGTTTGCTGGGAAACCTCAGTAGGGTTGTTCATGGACCAGAACGGCTCAAGCCCAACCCGCTTTGAGTCGCACTTTGGCGGTAGGTTCTGTACTGGGGCCGGGTCGGACATTTTTAGGCCCATTTAATAGATGGGCCAGGCCTGGGTTCAATGGTAGAGAGCCAAAGCCCAACCCGAACAGGCCCAAATATAAAAATATTAATACAGAGTTATAGAGAGGGGACTCAAGCACCTTCCATCGTACCCATGTACGACTGACAAAACCAGTTGGGCTACAACTTTGAACTATGCAAGCAAAAAAACATTTATAGCAAACTCGGGTTGGACTCTGTCTTACTCCTTTAAGGTGGGGTTGGGCTTGAGTCAGGCACTTGAGGCCTAACTCAGGCTTTGCGGCTTGAGACACGATACGCCTTGCAAGCAAGAGTGATATCAACTGTTGGGTTGATCATGTGTGATACGTACAATTGTGTCCAGTACATATGATTAATCCTGGGTGTGAGATTCAGTCAGATTGATATATAGAGGAGTCCATATGATATGTGGGTATACCATAGACCCGAACCCCTTTTCAACCTTGGTCAGATTTTGTGGACAAGGGTCAGATTCTGTAGAAATGAATTTATTGATTACTCTTATCTTTGTACCTATTGCAGTTTTTTGCTGTGAATGGCTTTCCATGCCCATCATTGAGGAACCCTTCTGATCACTACCTTAGAACAATTAACAAAGACTTCGATCAGGTGAGCATAAGGCCTCTCTCTCTCTCTCTGTGTGTGTGTGTGTGTGTCTCTGAGAGAAGAAATCCTCCTCTTATGGAATCCCAAGTCTTAATAGCTTGTATTCTTAATAGGATATTGAGAAGGGCCATGGAGTCATACCAACTGCTCAAGCCATCGACATCCTTGTGAAGTCATACAAGTCATCCACTACATATCAGCAAGTATCAAGAAGGGTGGTTGAGATATGTAAAACGGTAGGCCTACAATTTTAAGTGTTTTTTTCTTATCTTTTCCTTTTTCTTTTTTTCACACCCAGACAATCACTGCAGAAATTCCCAACCATCAGATCAGAGCTATAACAGGGAATCAATCCAAGTTTTTTTTTTTTCCTATCTATTTACTATAGTGCTACTTCTACTATATATATAGAGTTCAAAACTAGTGGTGGTAATGAGTTGAGTTGAACATTTTTGGTAACATGCATGGTCTCAATCCAAATGCAGCCCAATATTTTAATGGGAGTGGAAGTGTAAACCAAAACCCAGCACAGAGTTAAAACAACTCAACCTGACTTAACATGCTGGGTTGTGGTTGGTTTGGTGGGTCATTTTGCAATAAGTACAGGTTGGGTTGGGTTGGTTTTGAGTTGGGCTTGCAAGTTGGAGGGCAATAATGGAGTTAACCAAAATGCAACCCACTTGTTAACCTGGTCAGGAATGTTATTCCAAACCCAATCCGAAAATAGAAGGAAGTCAATCAAAGTACTGAATTATCAGGTTAGTTTTGAGTCATGTTGGCAGTCCATCAGTCAGGAATTGCCACCGCGGAAACCATTACATAATGGTCGATATAATGCCCTAAACCATTTTATTGGCTCATTTTCTGTCAATTTTTTGTTTTGAAAATCAGAAAAATGAAATATATAAAAATCACCAATTACAAGAAATTTCTTTTTAGAGTGTTTCATATGGAAATAGAATTAAAAAATATAGCATGCCATTATAAACAAGTGAAAAAGATCCCATGGTGTTGCTAGTATTATACTAAAGGCGGCTAACACATGATTTTTCATTAGTAAGATCACTTTCATTGATCTGTACTGTTATTTTAAACCATGACAGCATAAATCAAGAGTAGAATATCTGTTTTGGTGTTCTATTTCATTGAAATACATACTAGGCTTATGTTAGTGAGGTTCTTAAAAAGGTTGTGTGTTCTTTTACAGGAAGGAGGAGCTTTGGATAAGAAAGGAAGCCAAGCCAGCTTCCTCACTCAGTCTATGGTCCTTACAAGAAGATCATTTGTGAACATGTACAGGGATCTTGGCTACTACTGGTTACGTCTTGCAATTTACATTGCACTGTGTCTTTGTGTTGGCACCATCTACCATGACATTGGTATGAGTTATGGCTCAATTCAGGTAATAAGGTGGTGAAGCCTATCATTTGATGCCACTTTTTTCAACCTTAATTTCATGCTAGAACCTGAGTGGATCGGATCTTAAAGATCATGATAGTCTAATCTTCTGCTGGTGACCGCCCCTTATAGCAAGGATGATCTCTTTCGGTTAGGTTCAGGTTGGGAATTATATGTTCCCTTCCATCAAAATCAGACTGACCTGACCCATTATCACCCCTATATGAAATGGGCCCATGAGTGAAATATTAGTCCTGATAGAATTGCATCTGTGTCTGCCAAAAGCCCAACAAGCCCAGGTACTAATGTTGGACTGTTTCAATTTTCAGGCCAGAGGTTCAATGCTTATGTTTGTAGCTGCATTCTTGACATTCATGGCAATTGGTGGATTCCCTTCATTTGTGGAGGACATGAAGGTTAGTAGATCTTTGTAAACATGATTAACAAATCTAATCATTTGTGTTTCATATAGATTGAGAGTTTTTCCAAACAGATTCGTTGTTCCTTTTAACTACATGCATTTCCAACTTCATTCCTTCCCTCAATTTCATCAACTGGACTATTAGCTTTTCAGAGAACTAGTTGATGCACAAAGGGAGAAAAAAAAATAAAAATTAAGGCCTTACTTTCTTGCTCCACTGATGAATAGTATTCTTTATCGTAGTTTGTTTAGAGTTTATTCGTAGAACTCTTTTAACCGACCCAGATTGATGAGATAAGACTAAAGACATCACAATGTGGTGATAACTCATTTTTTGCATTCTCTTCTAATT
Source organism: Camphora micrantha (assembly GCA_003546025.1). Lineage (NCBI taxonomy): Eukaryota > Viridiplantae > Streptophyta > Magnoliopsida > Laurales > Lauraceae > Camphora > Camphora micrantha. The sequence continues at coordinate 15,953,246 of QPKB01000003.1, read as the reverse complement.
CTCCATTGGGCTGGTGACAGATATTCGGCCGAGAGAGACTTAATGGGCACTATGGCGTCGCTGCATTCGTGGTCGGCAACACATTTTCTTCCATTCCTTACTTGGTTCTCATCTCTGTAGTCCCTGGAGCCATAGCCTACTACCTTGTTGGCCTTCAGAGAGGAATCGATCATTTTGTATACTTCTCCCTCGTATTATTCGTTTGCATGATGTTGGTTGAGAGCTTGATGATGATCGTCGCCAGTATCGTACCAGATTTCCTCATGGGCATTATCACCGGCGCCGGAATTCAAGGAGTCATGATGTTGAATGGAGGATTCTTCCGGTTGCCAGATGATCTCCCCAAGCCCTTCTGGAGGTACCCCATGTACTACATTGCATTCCACAAGTATGCTAACCAAGGCTTCTACAAGAATGAGTTCATAGGCCTAAACATTCCCCAACAACCCAAGCTGGTGGGCCACCACCATCACTGGCAAAGAGATCTTGAGAAATACTTGGCAAGTTGAAATGGGCCACTCCAAATGGGTGGATCTTGCAATCTTGTTTGGCATGGTGATCACATACAGGATTATGTTCTTGGGCATCATAAAGGTCATTGAGAAGGTCAAGCCCATGATAAGATCACTGCTAACAGTCCCTCCTGAGAAAAACCCACAAGTGGTGGGGGCACCTTCAGTTGAAGCAGCAGCTTAGAAGCAATGTGTTATATATTTGTGGTTGCTATGTTCCTTCAATATTGGTTGAAGGAAATAACAGTACATGGATAAATGTGTTTGTATGCATCATCTTCCTTGTATTAGCGCTTATACATAGAAGACATATGTATTCCCCATACTAAATATATAGTGAAAGACACTATATGTACTTAAATGTGTGCACTCCCCTTGGAAAGCACTGTTAGAACTCTATAGAAGCTCAAACTGTTGCACACAGAGTAATAAGAAGTTTGTGAAGAGGAAAATTGAATGTAATTGCTTGTGTTTTGTGTTTTAATCAAGTCTGGATACTGTGTGAAAAAACATACATGTTTATATGCAAAAATGTTCAAGTGAAAGTGACAATGGCACACACAAGAACCGCACACACCCCAACAGCAAATGAATTAAGGATGGTGAGAGGTTTGTCCTGCAGTCCTACCTAGGTGATGCCAATAATAGGGGATCCAAAGAATAATGGGTCTAAATAAACCACCACCATCCCACCCCCCAACCCCCCTTCCCTTTATTTTTTTGTTATGGGTACTGTGGATATTTGTCATTTGAGTATTCAGGTTTCTATTTTCATTCTTGTAGTTACCTAAATATCTTAGTTCTCATGGTGTGTGAAAAAAAGTCATTGGACTAGTATTATTTGAGACCTGGAATATTTTACATTTTACAGTGTTGGTCTAAAATGCTGTCTATTTCATTCCTCTAAATCTGCACCACCTAGGAGGCCACACATATAGCTAGGTGTCCTTAAAAAAGCATCATTCCTTACCAGTAGTCCAACTTAGAAGAAAATTCTACACTTAGAAAAATACGATGGACCTAATTAATTGATTAGTTATTTATTTATGATAGGATTAATCAATCTTTTATGTGTGGTAGGCTAGTAGGCCCTTGAAAATGGGATCGGGATCCCCTGTTTGGACAGGGTGACACGTTAGCTTATTGAGTTTAAAAACAAATGCGTCACCCCCAACCCTATTTGGACCAAACAGGGATCCGGATTCTTGAAAATGTACCACTTGTCTTGTTTGAAAACTGTTCAGGGACTTTCTCTTGCAAAAGCTGTCAAAGATCCACCTCACACATAAATGAAAAACAAGATCTGGATTCAAAAACATCTTTACAATTGGACCTATACAAATTTACAGTATTACCATTTATAATTGGGGCCTATTTGTTTGCTTGAATTCTTCTTAGAATTGCCACCAAAGAGATGGGTGAGAATATCAAATGTTGTTTTCCCTCTAGATTTACAAATGCACAAGTGCCTCTTTTAGCAGTTTGAAAACCTGATAATTGGAAATTTGAAGAAAGTTTTCAGAAAAAAAAAAAAACCACAAATTCAAAAATCTATATTTTTGGAAACTCAGAAAACAAATGTTAACCAAATGCTACATGCTGAGATAAATGGAGAATTTTTTGAGACCAAGGTACAAATTCATGAGAGAAGCCTAATGTCATTTTCAGATATCCATATCCATCTATCCTAAATTTTATTTCAATTCAAGTGACGCACACCATCCGACTAAATAAATCTAACACCAATAATAACTTTGATTATAGCTCCCACAATTCTAAGGGGTAGCCCAATAATTTTATTCCAATTCAAGTGACGCACACCATCCGACTAAATAAATCTAACACTAATAATAACTTTGATTATAGCTCCCACAATTCTAAGGGGTAGCCCAGTTGGCCTAGGATCTTGGTTTGCATCTGGAGGTCTGTAGATTCAAACCTACACTATCACAATGAGGCTACAAAAAACTAGACCAGCCAAAAAGGAAAAAAAAATAAAAAATAAAAAATGCCCCCACAAAAGGATTTTATCACCATGCCCCTGCCCAGTGGGCCAGTGCCCTTTACCTCCTTGGCAAGTCTGGAACCGCCTTTGTACAGTCTCCAGAACCTTCTCCATTCTCAACTCCTCTCGAATCTTCTACACTATTTCTTCTCTCTTTGTATCTTTATCCAGAAGAATTCCTTCTTCTATATAACAAGCAAGCTCCTGCTACAATCCCATCTTCAATACATTCAACTGAAGAAGAAACAAGAAATCCAAATTGAAAACCATGGCTGCCATGCTTGCTTCTCGAAAAGCCTTCTCTTCTAGCCTCATGCAAAAACTCGTCACTCCTTTCAGACCTCTCGCCACTGCATCCTCCTCCACCATCCGATCATTTAACACAAACGTTCAAGTGAGCGATCAAGGCGGTCACGATGACAGCTTGGACATTGATAGGGGTTCCGAACGCTTCATCTCTCGTCGCGGTGGTAGGGATGACTCTATTGTCTCGGGTGATTGAATAAAAACCAAAGGCTTCAAATTTTATTTTATTTTTTTTGTTTGGGTTCTTTCTTTCAACTCTAATTAGATTTGATTTTTCTCTCATGAACAACAGATGTGTTGGACCCTTTTTTTCCATCAAGGAGCCTGAGCCAGGTGTTGAATCTGATGGACCAGATGATGGAAAACCCATTTGCAGCTTTGTCTAGAGGAATGGGAGGTGGGTCGAGAAGGGGTTTTGATGTGAGGGAAGATAAGGATGCTCTGTATCTGAGGGTGGACATGCCAGGGCTTGGGAAGGAGGATGTGAAGGTGTTTGTTGAGCAGAACACGCTGATAATCAAAGGAGAAGGAGGAGACAAGGAGTCTGGATATGATGATAGTGATCGTGAGAGTGGGAGGAGGTACAGCAGCCGAATCGATTTGCCTTCAGAGCTGTACAAATTGGATGAAATCAAAGCAGAGATGAAGAATGGAGTTCTTAAAGTTTTGGTTCCCAAAGTGATGGAAGATGAGAGGAAGGATGTTTTTCAGGTCAATGTGGAGGGTTGATTGATTAATGTGGGGTGGCGGGTTTTGATTTGTGGGTTTGTAGTTTTGTTTTTTTGGGTTTTAGAGGGTTTTAGTTTTAGGGAAGGGTTTTGGGACATTGGGTTGTCCCAAGAAAAAATAGTAGTGTTTTGGTCTGGTTATGAAATCCAAATATCTTACTTTTTTAAAGAAAAGAAACATATCTGGTTTTTTAGTGTTAATATTGCTAGCAACATCTTCACCTTGAAATCCAAATCAAATATCTCATGTTGCTTTGATGGATGTCTAAATGCTACATGTCTGGTTTGATATTGCAGAGGGTCTTGAGAGGGTTTTGAGAGGGATTTAAGGGTTTTTAAAGTGATTAATTGGTGTTAATCTTTCCAATAATAAGAATTGAGCCCAACTTGTTGGAAGAGATGCATCACCTCCATGCAAGTTCAACCTAAATCATTACCATTGAATTGAATTAGTTATAAATAAGGTTGTTGGTAAAGTAAAGCTTATAAAAAGAAACACGGGTTGTTGGTAAAGTAAAACTCTGCTTAAGTAATGCCCTTGATAAGGTTTCATATGTGCCTATCTACTTAGAAAGTAGATACTTGTCATATATGCCTATCTACTTAGAAAGTAGATACTTGTCATTTGGAATTTCTCGCGTTTGAAACATCATTATTTTTATTTGAGGCTTTGTTTCAATTATATTGGGGCCTTTTAATTTATCATGAGCTAAATGTTTAGATAAGTTGCACTTTTCATTGTTTTTTATACATAGCAAAATCTTATTGAGGTTACGGACTCTTCTCTAGAATGTAGGATTCAAGCATCAATCAATAGGGCAATAGTGGTGGTATGCTCTTTTTGTTTATAAAAACAAGAACTTTCATAACCCATTCATTGTTCATATGACAGAACTTATTCCCACCTCATTATATAAGAAAGACCATGTCTCCGTCAAATCTTCCCCACTATTGAAAGATAATAAAAGTGAAATTCTAATATCCAAATGATGAATACAGAAAATTCAAGAAGAAGACGACTTTATATTGAACTGCTACTCTATTAATTTTAGCCAACATACTACACCAATTTATAGGTGTTTACTGACGTCTTACTTGCAACTAAAGAAAAAAAACTTTAACTGACTCAACCAAGCCACCACCACTTCCTATATTTGTGGCACTACCTATGAATGTGCAAAACAGGTAAAGACCTAATCAAACAAAGACTTGATCATGACAGGACCTTTTATTGAAACAAGAAGCAGACGCAAATAGTTTAAGTTTATTCAAACTCCAACAGCTTCCCTTAAACTCAAACTTTCAAAGCTACAAACCCCCAACTTGTGCTTCAACTTGTAGAATGCTTCAGCTTGAAATGGCTTAGTGAGAATATCAGCAACTTGATCTTCAGATTTGCAAAACTCGATGACAACCTCCCTTTCTTTGACAAGCTCACGAATGTAAGGAAATTTGATTTCAATGTGCTTGCTCCTCCCATGAAACACCGGGTTTTGGGTGAGAGCAATGGCCGACTTGTTGTCACAGTATATCGTCGTAGGAAGAGTCGACGTCTGATGCAGCTCCTCACATAATCGTCGCAGCCAAACAGCCTGACATGCACTAGAGGCAGCTGCAATATACTCTGATTCAGCAGTGGAAAGTGCAATAACCTGTTGCTTCTTTGACGAGTAAGAAATTGCACCCGAGCCCTTGTGAAATACAAAACCAGAAGTGCTTTTCCTTTCATCCACATCACCTGCCCAATCACTGTCTGTGTAGCCAACAAGATTGCAATGGTCACCAGAAGCATAAAAGATACTATGACTGTGAGTACCTTTAATGTAACGCAAAATTCGTTTTGCAGCTACAAGGTGAGCTCGACTTGGTGTTTCCATAAACCTGCTAATAACACCAACTCCATAGACAATATCAGGTCTAGTAGAGGTAAAATAGCGTAAACTGCCTACTAAACTCCGATAATAGGTAGGGCTAACAAGTTCATTGTTATCAAACATAGATAAATGCAGCCTTGCTTCGACTGGAGTCTTTATAGCTTGACAAGACTCCATTTTAAAACGCTTCAAGATATCCGCTGCATACTTCTTTTGAGAGACAAATATACCTGCACTTGTATGTAGGACCTCAAGCCCAAGGAAATAAGACATAAGCCCCATGTCAGTCATTTCAAAGTTACTACACATAGCTTCCCTGAATTCAGCAAACATACTTGGATCATTGCCGGTGAATATCAAATCATCTACATACAAACAGACAATGAGCATAGAGCCATTTGAAGTAGATTTGATAAAAAAGTGTAGGTTCAGAAGGGCACTTAAGAAAACCATTTTCCTGAAAATAGGAGTCAATACAAGTGTACCACGCCCTCGGCGCCTGTTATAAACCATAAAGAGCTTTCTTTAACTCGAGAACCTTATCTTCATGACCTTCCACCACATAACCAACCGGCTGATCAACGAAGACTTCTTCTTCGAGTAATCCATTCAGAAACGCAGATTTCACATCCATTTGATGAATTCTCCATTGCTTTTGGGTAGCTAAAGCAATCACCATACGAACAGTATCAAGACGAGCTACAGGGGCGAAGACTTCATAGTAATCAATACCAGGCTTTTGCTTGTACCCTTCCACCACCAACCGAGCCTTCAATCGATCCACCTGACCATCTGGTTTGTACTTGGTTTTATACACCCATTTGACCCCAATTTATTTCTTTCCTTGAGGAAGAGAAGTCAGCTCCCATGTATTATTCTTTTCAATGGACTGAATTTCTGAATCCATAACTGCGAGCCATCCATCATCTTGTGTCGCTTCTGCAAAAGTTAGAGGATCACAATCTGCAAACAATGCAAAATTGACAAGCTCTTCGTCAGAAACATCAATATCATTGGTAAGAACACAATCTTGTAAGCGTGCAGGTAGCACACGAGTACGGGTCGAGGTACGAGTCGCTGGAACATGAGCTAAAGGGGAATTAGGCGGTGGAGGATGGCCATAATTCTGCAGTATGACACCAGACTGTGTATCACCAACAATTGAATCCTCAAGCACAAGAATACCAATTTGTTTCTTCTCCTCAACTGACCAGTTCCAAGCTTCGGCTTCACTAAATTCGACATCCCTACTGACGATGACTTCACTAGTGTGTGGGTTAAACAATTTATAACCTTTAGTGCGATCACTATAACCAATGAAAATACACTTCTCACCTTTACCATCAAGTTTCTTGCGCTTCTCAGCTGGTACATGGGCATATGCAACACAACCGAAGACTCGAAGTGCATCAACGTTCGGTTTATAGCCACCCCATGCCTCCTCAGGTGTCTTATCAAGAACACTCTTTGTAGGACACCTGTTCAATAGATAAACAGCACAAGAAACCGCCTCTGCCCAGAAGACTTTAGGTAAATTTTTACCTTTCAACATGCTTTGAGCCATTTCGACAATTATTCGGTTCTTCCTTTCAGAGATTCCATCCTATTGTGGTGTATGACTAGCTATAAGCTGATGCTTAATGCCATGATGCTTACAAAAATCAGCAAATGCATTAGAAGTGTACTCTCCTCCTCGATCCGTTCGAAATGACTTCAAACGAAGACCGCTTTGCTTTCCCACATAGACTTTGAAGTCTTTAAATGTCCCAAAAGCCTCAGATTTTTGCTTCAAAAAATAGACCCAAGTTTTCCTACTGTAATCGTCTATGAAAGTAATAAAATAATGATTACCTCCATGTGATACAGTCTCCAGAGGTCCACAAATATCTGAGTGCAGAAGCTCCAACTATTGCGTTGCTCTTCGTGACTTATCAATTTGAAATGAGTCTCTATGTTGCTTGCCAAGGATACACCCTTCATCACACAACTGATTAAAGCTTTCCAACAAAGGTAGACCAGTAACCATTTCTTTCCTTGCCAATAAGCGTAACCCATTGAAATTCTGATGACCAAAACGGAAATGCCACAACCAGTTTGTATCCATAACAATAGCACTAAAAGAACAAATTATTTCAGTATGTAAAGGTAAAGGAAACATGCGATTTTTAGACATCTTGACACTAGCAACAAGCTTATGTTGCTGGTCCTTAATTGTGCAAACACCTTTGTCAGTGATGATTTCATGTCCCTTTTCAGAGAGTTTACCCATACTTAGTAAATTCCAGTGTAAACTAGGAACATAAAAAACATCATAGATATGTTCATGAGAACCATCTTTCAATCGAATAAGAACATTACCTTTGCCTATGATAGAAACTTTAGATTTGTTTCCAAAATTCACTTCCCTACGTATAGTTTCATCCAAGTGAGCAAATAGCTCCTTCTTTCCACACATATGGTTACTGCACCCAGCATCTAAATATCACTTGTCGTGATGTTCTTCGTCCAAAGCACTGCAAGCTAACAACAAGGTTTCGTTCTCCTATACCTCATCTTGAGCATAATTAGAATTTTCAAAAGTTTTCTTAGGCAGTTTAACATGACACTCTGACCGATAATGACCATACTTCTTACAACGAAAACACTGAATTTTGGATTTGTCATACTTTCGAACATCAGAAGATTGCTGATCGGAGTTTTTTCCCTTCATGGAGACATTAGTTTTAGACTCATTAGTCTCATCGCCTTTGCCTTGACCTGAAGCTTTGCCACCATGATGAATCCCTCAAACTCCTTGGACCTAATTAACCTTCAAACTCAAGTAAGCAAGGCTACAATTGATTGAGATAGAAATCTCGTTTAGTATTTGATAATTTTTTTATATCTTATACATGAATACAAAGCCCTATTTAACCTCCTTTTGTAAGTGAAGGATAAGGCAACAATTAACGAAATTGAAACTACTTTTGGGAAGCTTACTCAGCTGCCATTATTGCACCTAGAATTAAGGCATAAAAGATGGGTTTTCAATAGGATAAAACCCTTCCTATCTTGATATCACAATGGTTGACTTCTAGCCACTTTTGTCACACGTAACTCCATCATCAATCTTCCCAATAACTGCATCTTTACTGCTCCCATCATTATCTCCAATGATTACTCCATTATCTCCATCATTGCTCAATAACTCAACATGGTGACCATTAATGGATTCATGCATAATACATGCACAGTCTGCAACATCTTCATTACGTGAATTAAGCTTGGCCTCCTTGATACGCAATCGTCTAGCTCGGTTATATGCATTTTTTAGATTACGACCCTGGTCTTCATCATTCCTCCCCCCTTTCAGTTTGTCCTTGTCCTCAAGGACAAAAGAAGGAAACTGTAGTTTCATTAAGGACAAGTCCTCCCAAGTTGATTCCTCTGGAGGCAAGGAATCCCATTGAATTAAGACCTCCCAGCGTACCTGATTCCCTTTCTTCATTTGGCGATATTCAAGGGCGCGAGATGGTTGAAGAATGACATCTCCATCTTGATCCATGACTGGCAGTTGCATCTCCACAATACTTGAATTTCCGACCCTACGTTTAAGCTGTGAAACATGAAATACCGGATGAATGTGAGCAGTAGGGGGTAACTCGAGTTTGTAGGCCACTGTCCCAATACGTTGAAGCACCTTATAAGGCCCGTAGAACCGGCTGCCTAATTTTAAAAGAGCGTTCTGTGTCACTGATTTCTGCTTGTGAGCTTAAATTTTGGGAAACACCTAGTCATCTACTTCGAACTGTTCCTCTCTATGACCACGATCATAGTATATTTTTGCCCGATTGTTAGCCCTCTCTAGATTACTTTTCAGCTCTCTTAGGAGTTCATCCCAGTTAGATAACTCCTTGTCCACTTCAGCATTCAACGATCAACCTTCATTGTAGTGGATCAAATTTGGTGGAGGCCGCCCATATAGATATACAAATGGTGTCTTCTTGGTTGACGCATGGTAAGTTGTGTTATACCAATATTCAGCCCAAGCAAGCACATCCTCCCATTTGTGTGGGTTCTGAAAAACAAAAGCCCGTAAATATTGTTCAAGGATTCGATTCGTCACCTCAGTTTGGTCATCGGTTTGAGGGTGGTATGCCGAGCTCATCAACAATTGGGATCCTTGTAGCCGAAATAACTCCTTCCAAAAATTGTTAGTGAAGATGCGATCACGGTCAGTAACAATTGAATGGGGTACCCCATGTAGTTTAACCACGGTGCCGATGAATAGGTGAGCCACGGACTTGGCAGTATAAGGATGCACCATTGGAACAAAATGTGCATACTTGGTTAACCGGTCAACAGCCACAAGAATACCATCATACCCATTCAATTGTGGTAACCCCTCAATGAAGTCCATTGAAATATCCTCCCAGACTTGATTTGGAATTGGTATTGGTTGGAGGAGTCCACTGGGACGACGCGAGTCACTCTTGAGCCGTTGACATGTATCACAAGCAGCTACATAGTTTTGAACGTCGCTCTTCATACCTGCCCAAGAAAAGTTATTATTGAGTCTTACCCAAGTGCGGTAGACTCCGGAATGGCCTCCAACAACTGAATCATGGAAATGGTGAAGAATTTGTTGCCTGAGCTCTTGATTTGCAGGGACCATGATACGACCCTTATGGATGATGATCCCATTCCGCTCGGTATAATCTGTCATATCCTCTGGTGACTCATGAATCTTGGCCCGTAGCGCCGCATAGTAGCTACAAGTTTGTCCCTGTGTTCTTATCTCGTCCCAGATGTGCCAAGTAGGTTTGGTAACAGCTGCAATAATTGGACCTTCAGTCCTTCGTGACAGGGCATCAGCAACCACGTTTTCCTTCCCGGGTCTACAGTGAATCTCAAATTCAAAGCCCAAGAGTTTAGCTATGAATTTCTGTTGCTCAGGGGTGACAATTCTTTGTTCAAGCAAGTGTTTGAGAGGCTGCCGATCTGTGTAAATTCTGAATTTTTTGCCAATCAAATATGGTTGCCAGACTCGAATTGCTTCACTTACGGCCAACATATCTTTTGAATAAACAGACCAGCCACGCTTCATGGGTCCCAACATCTTGCTCAGATAAGCCAAAGGTCTACCTTGTTGGGTGAGAACAACCCCTATCCCTTCATCACAAGCATCTGTATGCACTTCAAGCACCTCATTAAAATTTGGCATCGCAAGGACTGGAGTACGTGTCATCGCATCCTTTAGGGCCTGAAAAGCCACCATGCTCGTGGAATTCCAGCCAAATTTTCCTTTCTTCAATATCTCCGTGAGGCTTGGCTATGAGACCGTAATGCTCCACAAATTTTCTATAGTATCCGGTTAGCCCAAGGAATCCTCGTAGTGCCGAAATATTCTTTGGTTGTGGCCAAGTCTGCATGGCTTCTATCTTTCGTTGATCCACCTTTACTCCTTCTCGAGATATGATATGACCCAAATATTCCAATTCCTCTTGCGCAAAAGTGCATTTGGAAGGCTTAATAAAAAACTTGTGACATACTAATATCTCAAGCACTACCCGCAGGTGTGATACATGGTCAGCCCAATTTTTAGAGTAAACCAAAATATCGTCAAAAAAGACAAGTACAAATTTTCTCAGGTGAGTAGCAAATATATGATTCATAGCAAACTGAAAAGTGGATGGTGCATTGCAAAGGCCAAAAGGAATTACCAAGTACTTGTAGTGGCCGTTGCGAGTTCGGAAAGCCGTCTTGTGGATGTCGGTCTCGTGGACTCGTATTTGGTGGTATCCGGCTCTAAGATCCAATTTAGAAAAGAATTGAGATCCTTGTAATTCATCAAGCATGTCGTCCACCATTGGGATAGGAAATCTATCCTTGACCGTTGCCTCATTCAAAGCTCTATAGTCATTGCAAAACCACCATGAGCCATCTTTCTTTTTTACGAGCAAAACAGGAGATGAAAAAGGGCTATTACTTGGCCTAATCAATCCATTTTGCAGCATTTCTTGAACTTGCTTCTCAATCTCATTTTTTTGAAAATGAGCGTACCGGTACGGTGGCACATTTACCGGCTTTGCCTTATCTTGCAATGGTATTTTGTGATCAAAGAATCTTTTTGGCGGAATGGACTTTGGTTCCTCTGTCACTGAAATAAATTCTTGCAAGAGCTCCTCAATTTCTAGTGGCCAGATCACATCTGGTTGTTCGAAACTGTAGTTCACTGTGTTAACTTTTTGAATGGAGAAGCACTGCCCCCCACTCTTCCATATCTTCTCAAAGGAACTAAAGGTTACTGCCTTAAGGTCCTCCTCTGTTGTTGTTGCCAACTTTACCCAACTATCACCCCACTGAAACTCCATAGTCATTTGCTTGTAATCGGACACCACACGGCCCAACCCCGATAGCCACTGTACCCCAAGCACAATGTCAAGCCCACTCAATGGCAATACGAATAGATCGATTCTCATTTGTATCCCCTGCAAATAAATTCGTGTGTCTCGGCAAATCTCCTTGCACAATAGATGTTCTCCATTAGCCACTTTGACTTCAAATGGTTCAATTGGGTTGATGCCCAATTTCAGAGAGTTGGCAACTAGGCTATTGACAAAATTGTGTGACGATCCATTGTCAATCAAAATCGCAACGGGTCTGTTGTTAACTCGAACCTGTAGTCTCATCGTTCTGGGCCCTCGCACACCGGCCAATGCGTGTAATGATATTTGTGGATCATCAATGTCAGTTGTTGGTTTCTCTTCCTCAGTATCATAGATTGGTTCCTCCTCATGGCATGCTTCGATCATGAATGATTGTGGTGTTTTACAGCGGTGTCCATGAACAAATTTTTCATTACAATTGAAGCATAAGCCCTTCTCCCTTTTCTACTGCGTTTCCTCCTAAGTCAACCTCTTTACTCCAGCTTGAAGAGGTTTGATTGCTGGACTTGAAGACTTGCTAACCGTGCTACTCATTCACCGGGTTGATGGTTCTCCGCTGGTCTGGTCTCCACCCGCGTCGGACATCCGCCATATGCTCATCTTCAAGCCTTGCTAACTCAATAGCTTTGCGAACTGTTCGTGGTTTGGCGACTTTGATCTCCTTCGCCAATTCTGGTTTAAGGCCTCCTATAAAAGTCCCCAATAGAGCTCTTTCTGGCCAGCCATGCACTAATATGGAGAGTCGTTCATATTCTTTCAAATAACTACGTAAATCACCAGTTTGTTTGATTCGAGATAAGGCTTCGTCATGATCCACGTAACCTGTAGGACCAAACCTTGCCATAAGCTCTCGTTCAAAATCCTTCCACCTTACCAATTTGTGTTTCTTTCGCTATAGTCGTTGGACCCATTGCCACCATTGGTTGGCCTCTCCCTCCAAGAAGAATGAGGCATACTCTACTCGTTCGCTCGACTTGACTACCTAGAAACTAAAGAATTGCTGAGCACGACTTAACCATGATATCGGGTCTTCTCCTTTGAACGAAGGAAAAGTCATCTTAGGCTTGTTCTTTTCTTTGTATTTGTTTTTAGGCTGCTCCTCTTCACCATCATCCGATGAAACATCTTCCACGGTGTCTAAATCATTTTCGGTAAGACTCTGGCTGCTCGACCCCGAAGATTGGCTGTCTTGGTTCCGAGCTCGTCTGCCGTTTTTGGTCGTCTTCTTCCCACGTAGCATATCTGCCATCTGGTCAAACCTCTGCTACATTCCATGCCGAGAGTTTGCATGTGGATTTCCAAAGCTTCAATCCTCTCCTTGTGAGACATTCCAAGAAATTGGGATTCGGTAGGGATTACTCTCAACGAAAGCACCAATGATGAATCCCTCAAACTCCTTGAACCTAATTAACCTTCAAACTCAAGTAAACAAGGCTACAATTGATTGAGATAGAAATCTCGTTTAGTATTTGATAATTTTTTTATATCTTATACATGAATACAAAGCCCTATTTAACCTCCTTTTGTAAGTGAAGGATAAGGCAACAATTAACGAAATTGAAACTACTTTTGGGAAGCTTACTTAGCTGCCATTATTGCACCTAGAATTAAGGCATAAAAGATGGGTTTTCAATAAGATAAAACCCTTCCTATCTTGATATCACAATGGTTGACTTCTAGCCACTTTTGTCACACGTAACTCCATCATCAATCTTCCCAATAACTGCATCTTTATTGCTCCCATCATTATCTCCAGTGATTACTCCATTATCTCTATCATTGCTCAATAACTCAACATGGTGACCATTAATGGATTCATGCATAATACATGCACAGTCTGCAGCATCTTCATTACGTGAATTAAGCTTGGCCTCCTTGATACGCAATAGTCTAGCTCGGTTATATGCATTCTTCAGATTACGACCCTGGTCTTCATCACACCACTAGAACTACCTTTTCCAGTCAGCGTTACCTTGCTTTGAAAAGCTTGCTCTACAGAAACTATAGTCCTTTGGTTCATTCGATGCTCGTGAGAACATAATGAACCCATCAACCCTTCAATGGTCATGGTGGAAAGATCCCTGCCTTCTTCAATTTCAACAACAACATAGTCAAAACGACCTGCCAATGATCTCATAATCTTTTGAATAATCCGTAAATCATCTAATTTTTCCCCATTAACTCGCAATTGATTCACAACAGATTGGATTCGAGCAAAATAATCAGATATAGATTCAAATTCATTCATAGAGAGAGATTCAAATTCACCTCGTAAAGTTTGCAACCTTACACTTTTCACCTTCTCATCGCCTTTGTAGGATTTTTGCAACAACTCCCACGCGGCCTTAGCCGATGTTGCACCTGAGATGTTTTCGAACACAATCTCATCCACAGCTTGATAGAGAAAATATAATGCCTTCTTGTCCTTCTTCCTGTTCTCTCTCAAACTGTCTTTCTGGACTTGAGAGAGAGTTACTACTGCAGCTTGATTAACTGGCTCAACATACTCGATCTCCACAATATCGAATAGTTCCTGATATCCAAACAAAGCTTTCATCTGGATACACCATTGATCAAAATTTTTCCCGCAAAACCTTGGAAGTTGAGGCTGGATCAATCCGTTCATTGTAACCTGTTGACAAGCAATCTAAACAAATAACTTAGATAAACAAGAACACTGGATAGTAGGCTCTGATACCAAATGAAAGATAATAAAAGTGAAATTCTAATATCCAAATGATCAATACAAAAAACAATAAAATTCAGGAAGTTTAAGACTTTATATTGAACTACTACTCTATTAATTTTAGCCAACAGACTACACCAATTTATAGGTGTTTATAGACGTCTTACTTGCAACTAAAGACAAAAAACTTCAATTGACTCAACTAAGCCACCACCACTTCCTATATTTGTGGCACTACCTATGAACGTGCAAAACAGGTAAAGACCTAATCAAACAAAGACTTGGTCATGACAGGACCCTTTATTGAAACAAAAAACAGACACAAATAGTTTGAGTTTATTCAAACTCCAACAACTATAATCCTACACCAATCACCTCAATTTGTTTGTATTATGAGATGTTTTAAGTGGAGAAAATGGTCATGCCCATCTACCTTTCCAACCAAACATTCCAACCTATACAGAATTCAAAAACTTTACATTTTTTTAATTGTAGAATTTTTTGAATGGTAGATTGTTTTTAATGGTAATTTTTTTTTAATGTGAGTTTTTTTTTTTTTTTTTGAAATGGTAAAATTGTCTTGCATGCTATTTTTTTAATGGTATTTTTTTTATTGATTTTACATAATTCAAGAACTTTATCTTGAGTATTACACATCGTTCATTTTTTAACTATGGTATACAATTCGACGGGATTATTTTGCCAAGTGCATGCACAAAACCAATGCACCGTGTAAGCCTAGGGCAGGATTTCCTATGAACTCACGCCTTATGCCAATCACTCAACTCTCAAGTGGGTATACATTATTCACGCACAAAAAACCACATCTGTCCTTAAAAATAAAATGCTATTTAGTGTTTATTTTTAAAAGTTCACATTTGATCTTCATTATTTAACCACACTATTTGTTTAATTTTTAGGGGATTTTACAAAAAAAAAAAAAAATCCCCTTAAACTTAGCGAAAACTAAAAAGGCCCTCAAGTTTCAATATCGATAAAAAGAAAAGCCCCTAAGTGGAGAAATTGCTACTCTTTTTTTTTTTACTGACCGGCTAAATAAATCATAGCGGATTTTTTGGTAAAATATTATAATATCGCCACTCACTAAGGTGTCATTTGTTTACAACCATTTACATATGTTAATAGTTTACATTTGTAGTAATTACATATATTTATGTTTATTTGGGTTGATTTATACATGAAGTGTGTAAAATAGATATGTATGTGGTGTCAGTTTTGTGCCCAAACTTTTCACACCTTAATGGGTGGTAAAATGAATCACATTACACTGTTACAAGGTAAATGAATAGTAAATTTAGATGGGTAAACAATGTTTCTAATGAGATCACCGTCGATGATTTTATTTTACTCTTACACTTTTGTGAGCCCCAAAATCATAATTTGAACAATCCATACTCTTCAGAAGGGTAATTATGTATTTTTAGTCTTAAATAATGAGATATTTATAAAGAAAAGCTTAGAATAAAAAGTTGCCATTCAAAAATTGAGATATTTATAAACAAAAACTTGCCATTCAACCATGTCTCCATCAGATCTATGGGCCCTATTTTCATGATCTGAATTGTTCAAACTCTTTAGGGGCCAATTATGGCCATGGGCTCAAAGTTGGAATTCTAATTCAACATGGGTTGAGAGATATTTGAAAAAATGAAAAAAAAAATCATTGGTTTTTTCAAATTTTATATGCATGTAGGCCCCAAAGACCTGATTTAAACTATTGAATCTCTTTAAATTGACCAAAACAGTCATGAGACCAAATCTCATATCTATATTTTCGGATATTTGTAAAAAAAAAAGAAAAAGTCTAGATCTGAAAAATTATATAATTATAGATTATGTGGGTCCCATTTCTTTATAATAAATAATGAAGATGGTAAAGCTTTTGTGAAAGATGATCAAATGTTGGATGCATTCCGATTCACATGTGAGGAGGAGTGAAAACGACAAACCCGTATAAACACATTTCACGTGTCATTTATTTAGATGTAAAAATGTTTTATATGTGGTCCATTTACGCAAGTAGATTATTTTCATATCTAATGTGAAAATAACAAATGACCCCTAAGTCTAATAAGGGGAATTTTATTTTATTTTTTGGGTGAAATCTTCTAATTTCTATTCGTTTTAACGCAAATAAAAGAGGCCTAATGAAGAAATAACTTTCTATTTAAGACACGTGCATTTGAGAAAAAGAATTAACCATTTCCTTTCCTCATCCGGCGGGAAAAAAAAAACAAGAGAGAGTTAAGCATTCGGACTTCGAGACATCAACCAACGAATACGGAACTCGCGTTGTTCAACGGTCCAGATTACATACGCGCCATCTCTCTATAAGAAATAAGAATTCTCCAGCGCCGTCGCCACTTCGCTTCGAGATCATCTTCTTCAACTGAGAGAGAGAGAGAAGAGAGAGAGAGATGGAAGACGAGGAGCATGAGGTTTATGGAGGAGAGATTCCAGACGAAGCAGAGATGGATGGAGAAATGGATGCCATGTCTGTTGCAGACGACGATGCTCTCAAGGTTTTTCTCTTTCTTTCTCTCTACTACTTCTTTCTTTCTAAAGCCCAAAACCCTAATCCCTTTGCCTCCTTTTTTTTTTATGTTCTCTTTGGAACAGCTGCAGGAACTCAGTGAGATGAAGAAGCGACTCAAGGAGATGGAAGAGGAAGCCGCAGCTCTTCGTGAGATGCAGGCTAAAGTCGAGAAGGAAATGGGGGCCGTGCAGGGTATTCTCAGATCTATCTAGGGTTTTGATTCTCTTATTGTCTCTTCTTTTTATCATTTAGAGTCCATTTGTTTGATATGTGTTCGATTTTTAGGGCTTTTTGAAGTTGCCTTTCCAACAATCCTCCGTCCACACCATTCATTCAATAATAATAAAGAAAACTTAGAACATCGCCAATATCTCAATTAGGAGATGCCAAATTCCAATTGAAGGCTATCTCGAACGGCACTGTCAATTGCCATATGGCCACCCCAACGGCCAAAATTGGGGCTATGCCATATGTGACTTGGCATTTGGCATGCGGGGTGGGGGGGTGCAAAGGCTTGGTTAAGGGGAAGGGGTTGTCGGTTTTGGTAATGGGTTGACGATGTGACTTTGGTTGGAGAGCCGGGTGTAATGGAGTTTGATTTAGGGTTTCCGATTGGTTTGGTGGAGTGTATGTGATGGAGTAGGGCTTTGAGACTTAGGTGTGACGAATTGGTTTTGCCAGTGGGGGGAATTGGGTGGAATGATGGCTCCGATTTAGGTTGGGGGATTGGACGGGAAGTTGTGGATTTGGGTGGCGGAATGATTGGGTTCAGTGGTATTGAGAGAATGAGAGGTGGTTGGATTAGGCCGTGGCTGGGTTTGGAGTGAATTTGGCTGTTCGATTAGGTTTGGGTTGGGGAAGTAGGATTTGGGGATGATTTTCGAGTTGGGATTGATGGGGGGATTTAAGGGTTTTGGTTCAGCAGGGAGGGGAGATGGGTTTGGTTGATGGTTGGGAGATGGTGGGTGGGTTTTGGTGAGATGGAATATGGGAGATGGCTCTGTGAGATGGAGAGGAGTAACGATGTGGATGCCGACGATGGGGATGGATGGGTGGTTGTATGGTGACGATGAGTGATGATGGATGATTGGATAGATAAAATCTAGAAATGACGATGGTCTTTTTGGCGATCGCTCTTCGACTCTGATACCAAATTGGCGCAGCCCGGATCCGCGATCGGGATAATAGTCTAATCTCCCAAGGGATTGATTTAATCCAAGAATGGATTCAGCCACCAGGGCACCCTCACGAGAGAAGAAAATACCATAATTGAAGAGAAAATTCTCATAACAAAAAATAACAAAAAACTTCAATTGATAATAAGCATCCTAAATATAATAAGGCCTAACATCCTTAGATAGATAGAGCCTAGAGGAGTTGACTTGGCATTTGGCATGAACGAACGATATGCCAAATTTGAAGTATGGAAAAGACACCTGTAAAATAATATTTTGGATTGTTTTATGCGAGGGGGGCCCACAAGAATGCAAGAATGCAAAAAGTTTTTTTTTTTTTTTTTTAGGGTCCCATAAGAAAACAAAAATATAATAAAAAAATAAATTTGACATACCAGTTGGAGTTCATACTTTAGAGATTCCAAATTCCAAATCTTCAAATTGTCATATCGACAACTTTTTCAAATTCAAGGTGGACATGCCATATTAGATTTTTGGCATGGACTAACACTCGAACAACCATGTCGAAAATGACGTGACATTTGGCATGTTTGAGTGAAATGCCAAATTTGGCATATGGAAAAGGGAGATTATTTTGGCTTATTTTATTTTAAAATGGGTCATTGGAGATTGGTCGGGTTTAATGTAATTTTTTGGCATACGTGGTTTAATAATAAATAATTAGATTCGGCATATGGGGTGGAGTTGTCACTTTTGGAGATGTCAAATTCAAAAATGCCAAATTGCCACATAAGCCATCAAATGAAGCATCTCCAATAGATAAGTCAATTTTGAGATGCCAAATTCCATTTGATGGCTTATGTGGTAATTTGGTATTTTGGAATTTGACATCTCCAAAAGTGACAACTTCATATATGCCAAATTGGTTATTTTATTATTATTTTTGGATTTTATCTCTTTTACTATATTAAGTAGATTTGGCATATGAGTTGGAGTGGTTGTCTTTTGTAATAAAATAACCAAAAATAATATTTGGCAAGCCCCTTCCCCATATGCCAAATTTGGCATCTCTCTCCAACATGCCAAATGCTATGCCATTTTTGGCATGGATGTTGGAGTGGTAGTCCATGCCAAAAATCTTATGTGGCATGTCCACCTTGGATTTGGAGGAGTTGTTGGA
The DNA here is from genome assembly GCA_003546025.1 of Camphora micrantha. NCBI lineage: Eukaryota > Viridiplantae > Streptophyta > Magnoliopsida > Laurales > Lauraceae > Camphora > Camphora micrantha. The sequence goes on along the minus strand of QPKB01000003.1, from coordinate 15,933,834 downwards.
GAGAGCATATCCAATAGATATGCCAAATTGGAGATGCCAAATCTCATTTGATGGCTTATGTGATAGTTTAATATTTTGGGATTTGACATCTCTAAAAGTGACAACTCCACCCCATATGCCAAATTTAATATTTTTTTGGATTCTAGCTCTTTTAATATAAAATTTACATTAAACCCAACTTATCTCTAATGGTCTATTTTTGGAATAAAATAAGCCAAAATAAGATTTGGCATCTCCATTTCATTTTCACATATGCCAAATTTGACATTTCACTCCAACATGCCAAATGCCATGTCATTTTTGGCATAGTTGTTTGAATGTTAATCCATGCCAAAAATCCAATGTGGCATGTCCACCTTAGATTTGAAGGAGGTGTTGGAGATGCTCTAAGCCTTCAAATGAAATTTGGTATCTCCAAAATAACATATATATTGGAGATGCACAGATGCCAAATTCCAATTGAAGGCTTATGTGGCAATTTGAAGGTTTGGAAGTTGGCATGACTCCACTCCGTCTCCACCCTATATAGTAAATTATTATTTTATTATATTTTTATCTTCTTATGGGACCTACATCATGAAAGAAAAAAAGCTTTTGCATTCTTGCATTCTTGTGGGCCCCCTTTTGAAATAAAATATACCAAAATATTATTTGGCATGTGCCTTTCCCATATGTCAATTTTGGCATTTCCATCCTTCATGGCAAATGTTAAGTCACATTTGGCCTGGCTGTTGGAGTGGTTCTGCATGCCAAATACTGCCATTGAGGTATCCATGTGGACTTTGATGGATCTGTTGGAGATGCTCTTATGTGGCAATTTGAAGGTTTAGAATTTGGAATTTGGCATCTCCTAAAGCATGGGACTCCACCTCATATGCCAAATTATTATTTTATTGTATTTTTATCTTCTTATGGGACTCACATCGTAAAAGAAAATAAAAAAAAAAGCTTTTGCATTCTTGTGGGCCTCCGTTTTGCATAAAATATACCAAAATATTAAACGGCATACAATTTTCCCATACTTCAATTTTGGCATATCCATCCTTCATGCCAAATGCTAAGTCACATGGCATGGTTGTTGGAGTGGTGCTGGATGCCAATTTTGGCCATTGGGGTGTCCATGTGGCAATTGACAGTGCTATTGGAAGATGCTCTTAGTATTAAGACTTCTAATAAAAAAAAAACTAGGAAACTAAGAAATTGGAAATTATATATTAAATAAGAATAGAAAGTAATAACAACTAATTAGAGAAATAAACTAAGAAACAATATCTCCATCTTTTTCTTGGGTCCCACAAGTGGGCCATGGGCCTCCTTGCAGTGGCTCATCAGCTTTGCATCATGATGTGACATCTTACTCTTCTTTTATTTCTCCTCACATTTAAACAAATGGGGGCAATTATGGAGGTTGATATACCTCCATGTGGTCTCATGAGGCGGTCCTCTTTGGCCCTTACCAAAAGTAGCTTTTATTAGGTCATCCCCTGATAAATGGTCTAGAATTTATGGTTTGTCATTAGTACGCACTACAATTTTTTATTATGTGGCGGGACGCATTCCTCTCCTTTTATGTAAAATGACTAGACTGCTCCTTTGAATACTTCTCCCTATCGAAGGACTTATCAATATTTTATAATACCAAAATTGCTCATAGGTAAAAGTTTCAACCTTTCGAGAAAAAAAGAAGAGAGATTAGAATCCTTTTTTGCCTCTATAGGATGGGGGATTTTTCATCTACACGCGCAGTGCACCCTATGTATATGCAGTCTAGCTTGTGAGGCCTACATTAAAATTTAAGTAATTTAACTACCCCTTTTTTTTTTTAGGTTCAATTGAATGGTGAATAAAGGTCAAATGAGAACCAAATTGGGCTTGCTTCTTTATCATGGAGAGTAAGTGTGAGTATGATGAATGTCACATATCAAAGGTTGGCCCAAGTGCAGTAGAGTATGTTAGGCACCATAGCATTTAGAGTAGACTTTATGTTAGGCACCGTAGAGTTGGACTGCATATGCATACCGTATGATGTCCCTACTGAATCTAAAAATAAGACATTTGTAGAGTTTGTGGGGCCTTTTAGTCATACCAAATACAAAAGAGCTTTGGAATTTAGCCATTTTAAGGAAAATTTAAGGACCATTAGATGTTCCGGTTGTGCAGTCCAAGGCTATTAAGTCAATGGTCAGAACTATAGGAACTATTCCCATAATTTGTTGATCGTTTATTTCATGGCCTTAGATCGGGTACTTGGAAACATGTAATGGACTTAGATTTTTCGTAGATGCTAGATTTGAAACCCTCTTGTATCTGGTAGGGATAGTGGGCCCCAGAATCTTTGACTTGTAGCTGTAGCCTCCAAATCATGTCCCATTGATCATGCCCAATTGTTCTATCTTCCACTATCAGGTTGATCATGTCAATAACATGTGATTAAAAGGGTAAATAAAAAGTCAAATCATGTATGTAGGACCTGATTGATTTCAGAGTGAGCATTACACTAGTTGGACTTTGGAGTTAAATGTTCTTGGTGACAGATGAAGGTAGGACAATGATTTTGAACAGTTGAGTTTCAAAGGTGGGCCTGATTATCTTGATAGCTAAATGGCAACTTTATGACTATTATACAATTTTTTTAATCCCCGTTTTCTAAGCCATTTTCCGAGCAACAACATTTGTGCACTCTTTTTAAAATAGGATACATTGTTGGCTTTTTGGGATTCCATTGGCCCCACTAGATAAGTGTAAGATCTTGTTCTCAAGTCCATTGTTTGTTGCTAATTATTCAACTTAAGGTCACAAAATGGATGGTCAAAATAGAAACCTTTCTTTTATTGTTGACCATCAATATGCCATTAAAAAAAAAAGAAATTTTTTTTTTGTTGACCATCAATATTTCATGGCCTTTAGATCCAATGGCTAGAAATGTGTCCTTTGAACCTAGAGATGGCTAACCAACATTGTCCTCTTGTATTGGGTGGTTAGTGGGCCAAATCCCGTCATATGTCCTATTCCTCCTAGCTTTAAGACGAGATTTTTGTTATTACCGTGATGAAAGGGCACGCGGTGGAGGTGTGGCCTTCTAGCTCCATCAAAAGAAAGAGAGTTTGTTAGATCGTTAATAATCAACCTCACTGGACTTTGGTGTCCATTCGATCAGAGGAAATGGGAGCGTGAGTGATAACTCTCTTTTATATTGTGGGACCAATGGCCCCCACCTACTTGCTACATGTAGTGCATTCTATTCTCTTACGATGTATGATTTGGGCAGTTTTTGAAGGGTTTGAATTTTCTACTGCTCACAGTATGATGTTCAATGTTGCTTTTAGAATAATAAGACATGCAGCAAAATTTGTGTAGCCCATAGACTCTACCAATCATAATAGGCTTTACGATCTAGCCATCAGCAAAAACTTATGTTAGATGTTTTCGGCCGTTCGATTTAAGGTCATGAAATAAATGGTCAATAACTAAGGGACAAGGTTCTAATTTTGACCATCTGTTTCATGGTCTTAGTTTGGACAGCTGCAACATTTCATGGATTTTATTTTTTGCAAAAGGTTAGACCTTAAAGTTCTTTTGTATTTAATAGGGTCAATGGCAGAAGGCCCCACTAACTTTGACATGTCGTATTTTAAGTATAGAACAGCGTACTACATCATCAACAGACAGATTCTTGCAATGACCTAGGCATTGATGTTATTGTAAAATATTGATAAGTTGCTAGCTATGGAGGAGATTTTTAAGGACAATTTCTTCATTTTGTATAAAAAGAGTGGAACTTGTCCCATTCATTCAAAATTGGAATGCGCACTGAACAGCATCCAAACTCAATTCAATGTACAATTCTAACCGTTAAAATCTACAAATTTTTCTTCTTCTTAAAATAAAAAAACAAGAAAAAGCTGTTATCAATAAAAAAAAAAAAGAAGAAAAAGCTTCTTCTTTTAAGAGAAAGCTAACCGTAAGGGGGCATCTAATCACAAAATTTGTATTTGTATGTCTTTGCAACAAAAGAAAACCCTGGAGACTGTTATATATATATATATATATATATATATATATAAAACTCTGGGGACTCATCATCTAAACTATTAACCTAACACATGTTTTCATTTGATCCTTTTAAACATTATAAAAGTAAAATGTCTAATAACTACCCTAAAAACTAAAAATCATTTCTCCGTCTTGTTGGAATTGCAATGAGACTCGTTGGAGAAATCTGTCATATACACTTTTCATATGAACAAGAAACATTGTATGTATGAAAACAAATGAAAAGAATGACCAGCTAGTCCCAGTCTTTATTTACAGGTCTTTGCAACAAGAATAGTATGGGTTTCTCTTTTTATTTGTTCAGTATCTTAGGAGAGTTTGCCATAAGAAATATAGTGTCTGAAAATAAAAACTGCTTCCTTGTTGCCAGTTTTGGGTGGCACATGTGTGCACATGTGTTCTCTTTGTCCAACCGTAGGACAATTCAGAAAATTGAGCCAAATGATATCTTAGACAACGATGCACAAATCGAAAACCTTGGTTGAACCTTCTCTATCAGTCAGTTGGATCAGTTTGTAGAAGATAACAAGCCTTAAGAAGGCCCAGCTCATAGGCCCGTGTAAAAATCCCACACGTGGGATATGGTTTAGATTTACATCTAATGTGTACAGCCTTCTGTCCTTGTATAGTCTAGGATATATTCTCTCATTGATTAGCTAATTTATCTCTTAATGTTTTCCTTGTATAGACTAGGATTGATTAGGATTGATTCTTTCATTCTTTCATGTAATCTTAACATACTTAGTGGCTTGATTAAGGAAACAATTGATTATAAAATAGAATAGTCGATGATCCATTGATCATTGAGTTTTCTCGCCGATATTGTCTTCTTCTTCTTCCTCTCATCTCATTACAGACTCTATCATGATATCAGAGCTTAGGTTATGATCAATCCTCTCATTGATCAATTCTTTCTGGTGAGAATCTTCTTCTATCATTTCTGATTACCCCCTGATCAGAAGTGGCCCACCACTGATCAAACAGTGGCCCACCAACAACTCCCACAGTTCTGATCGACAGGCCTCAAGGATCTTTTTAAGGATTTTTCTGGATTTTTTCTTCACCATTTAAGGTTGGTTTAAGGCTTCTCTTCCCCTGTCGTTTTTCATTATTAAGTGTCAGATAGTTTTCATCACAACCGTCCAGATTTGTGGATCTGTACCCGTTGCTTATCAAACTTGGACCGGAGGAAGTACATTTGATCTTTTTCAAGCTGCTCAGCCTTGATCTGTGATTAGACCACTCTGTGGGTCCCACACACAGATCTAGCCTCACAAGTCCAGTTCGTCTGGCTCTATTTTTTTTTTTTTTTTTTCACTGCACTGTGTTGACTGCTGTTTCCAGTTGGCTGCTTCATCAGTCTCTCAGTCTTGTACTGCTAGTGCTTCTGGTTAGTGCTGATTGCTACTGTTAGTGCTGATTACTATTGCTGCTGTATGCTGATCTGATCTGATCTATTGCTACTGTTAGTGTTATTGCTACTGTTAGTGCTGATCTGATCTCTTCTACTATTGCTGCTGTATGCTGTTGATGTTGTTTATGACTGATTAAGGCTGATTAAATACCGATCAGTGCTGGTTGCTGCTCTCTTTCTTCTTCTGCTGCTTTGCTCTATTGTCTCTTATCTACTACATTCTTGCAAATGGACAAGTACGACGTCATCCCAATTAAATTCAATAGGAAAACTATATGTCCTGGTCCTTCCACTTAAGGAATTTTGTAGAAGGACAGGGCCTTTATGGTTATCTTGATGGATCAATACCTAGGCCTCAGATTACAAGTACTACTGACTCCAAAGGCCTAGCCACCTGGTCCAAAGAAAATGCTAAGGTCATAACTTGGATCCTTAACTCTATTGATCATTCTCTTGCGGTGGCTCTTCAAGCCTACACTACTGCAGTTGATATGTGGGCTCATCTGAAGAAAGTCTACCATCAAACCAATGAAGCCCGGAAATTTCATCTGGATAGTGAAATTGCCAAATATAATCAAGGGGATAAAACTGTGCAGGAATACTTTAATGGTTTCCTCACCTTGTGGACTGAAAGGGATTCTATGCTGATCCAAACGGTCTCTTTTGGATTTCTGTCTGAGGCTCTCCAGTTACAAGAAGAAACTCATATCAGCCAGTTTCTTATGAATCTACGACCTGAATTTGAATCTGTTCGGTCTGCGCTCATGAATAGGGAGAATACTGCTAATCTTGATACTTGCTTCCAAGAAGTCCTTCGTGAAGAACTTCGTCTCACTTCACAGCGCACTATTCTGGAAGCACCCGAAGCACCCAAAGCCTTCATTGCGCCTCTTCCTGCTGACTCGGCCCTTCTGGCAACTCCTAAGCAGACTCAATGTTATGAATGCAAAGGCTTCGGACATATTGCCAAAAATTGTCGTAAGAAATTGGTTTGCAGATATTGCAAACGGACCGGTCATGTGATTGATGACTGTCGAAGCCTGCAGCGACGAAATGAGACACAGCCTAAGAAGCCTCCCTCCAATATGCCAAGACAGAATGTTCCATCCGCATTTCAGGCTCAAGCCCCAGTATCAGATACAGGCAGCACTTCCTCTGGGGCTATATCCATGACTCCTGCTCAGATTCAGGAACTGATTCAGAGCACAGTCACCTCTGCATATGCGTCTATGGGCTTCTCTGGTGGTCGGTATCAACCTAATTCTCACATAGCATCTCCTGCCTTTCATTCTTCTGCATCTCTTTCTTCTCCTATTACCTCATCCACATGGTTTTTAGATTCAGGTGCCTCCAATCACATGACATCTGTAGAACATAGCTTGACAGATTCTCACCCTCACCTTGGAAAAGAGAAAATAACCACTGCTAATAGTGATCAACTTCTCATTTCGGGAGTTGGTACCATTACTTTATCTAGTGTTTCTGGGCAATCCATCACCCTTCTCAATGTTTACTTTGTTCCCAAATTATCAGCCAATCTTCTCTCTGTAGGACAACTTATTGATGATGGCTATCTTGTTCACTTTTCTTCATCTGGTTGTGTTATACAGGGGCGGCAAACTGGGAAGGTGATCGCGACGGGGAGTAAACATGGGCGCTTGTTTTTGCTGGACATTGGACATCATTCTTTTTTTGCTTCTTCTTCTACTTTCAATAAATTGTGGGATGTTTGGCATAAACGTCTTGGTCATGTGAACAATGCACATTTGCTTTCCTTGTTTAAATTTGGTTGTTTAGATTCTACTTTTGATAATAAAATGATGTCTTCTTTATCTCAATCAAAGTGTGAAACTTGTTGCTTAAGTAAAAGTCACATTTTGCCTTTTCCTGTTCATAATGCTCGTGCTGTGGCATCATTTGACATTATTCATTCAGATGTTTGGGGTATTGCTCCTACCTTGAGTAGGACAGGCTTTAAATACTATGTGACCTTTATTGATGACCATTCTTGTCATACTTGGATTTACTTTATGCGCATGAAATCTGAAGTCTTCTCCATTTTTCAAAAATTTTATAACATGGTCCAAACCCAATTTCAGAAAGCAATCAAAATTCTACGATCAGATTCCGGTGGCGAATACATGTCTCATGAATTCTCTGCCTTTCTGTCTGATAAAGGAATTTTTCACCAAAAATCTTGTCCGCATACTCCTCAGCAAAATGGGACTGCGGAAAGAAAGAACAGACATATTCTTGAAACTGTTCGTACTCTGTTGATTGCGTCTTTAGTCCCTCCCAAATTTTGGTGCGATGTTGTACAGACTGCTGTGTATCTTATTAACCGTCTTCCTAGCACTATTCTAGGCAAGACTACTCCTTACGGAGTTCTCTTTGGTCACACCCCTTCATACTCTCACTTACGTGTTTTTGGTTGTTTGTGTTTTGTTCATCTTCCTCCTACTGAGCGCACTAAGTTATCTCCACAGGCTGCTAAATGCATCTTTTTGGGTTACAGTAATGAACACAAAGGGTTTTTGTGTTATGATCAATTCGAAAAACGCATGCGCATCTCTCGGAATGTGATTTTCTTGGAACATATTCCCTTCTTTTCTTTACGTTTGGATAGTCATCCTATTGCTGTATCCTATTTGCCACAATTCTCGGAGTCTACTTCTCCATCACCTTTTCCCAAAGTCTATGTCCTGCGGAACAAGGTACCTCCTCTGGTGACTCCCTCTCCTGGTCCTCTCCCAGCGCCGCCTATTGAATCTCCAGGTAATAATACTTCTTCTGATAACACCATTTCTCTGCGACGCTCTAGTCGTCCTTCTGTTGCCCCTAATCGCTATGGATTTCCTGCTCTTCTTACTTCCTTGGATAGTACTCCTATACCCACCTCATATTCACAGGCCTCAAAGATTGCTTACTGGCAGGATGCTATGACTGAGGAATTGGTTGCTCTTGAAGCAAACCACACATGGGAATTGGTACCGGCCCCGGCTGGCGCCTCTGTGATTGGCAGCAAATGGATATACTTCGTCAAAGTACACTCTGATGGGAGTCTTGATCGCTACAAAGCCAGATTGGTTGCGCAAGGTTATAAGCAGGAATATGGAATTGACTATGAGGAAACATTTGCACCAGTGGCGAAAATGACCACTGTTCGTACTCTTCTTTGTGTCGCGGCAGCCCGCAACTGGCCTTTATGGCAAATGGATGTCAAAAATGCTTTTCTCCATGGGGACTTGCGAGAGACTGTTTATTTAAAACCTCCGCCAGGATATGCTTGTCCTCCAAAGCATGTGTGCAAATTGCGGAAAGCTCTTTATGGACTTAAACAAGCTCCCAGGGCTTGGTTCGATAAGTTTCGGGCAGCAATCCTTCAAGCCGGATTTCGTCAGAGTCACTCTGATAGTTCCCTCTTTCTAAGATGGACACCGAAGGGCTACACATTCCTCTTGGTCTATGTTGATGATATGATTATCAGTGGAAATGATACTACCGGCATTACGGATTTCAAACACCACCTTACTCGCCACTTCAGAATGAAGGATCTTGGTCCTCTCACCTACTTTTTGGGGCTTGAGTTTGTGCGCAACAAATCAGGCATTAGGGTCCTTCAGCGCAAATATGCGACAGATTTGATCACGTCAGCCAGGCTTGATGATGCTCACACTTTTGATACGCCTCTGGAATTGAATGGAAAAATCAGTTCCGATGATGGCACTCCCTTAGATGATCCATCTGTTTTCCGGCGGATAGTTGGTAGTTTGCTCTACTTAACCATGACTCGGCCGGATATTTCTCATGCTGTTCATACAGTAAGTCAGTTTGTTAGCAATCCCTACAAACCGCACCTTGCTGCTGCGTTACGCATCCTCCGCTATGTTAAAGGCACTCTTCATCATGGTCTCTTCTTCCCTTCTGACACTTCTCTACAATTATCAGCTTATGCAGATGCTGACTGGGCTGGCTGTCCGGACTCTCGGAGGTCGACCACTGGATGGTGTGTGTTTCTTGGAAAATCTCTGATTTCATGGAAGTGCAAGAAGCAAACTACTATCTCAAAGTCTTCTGCTGAGGCAGAATATCGTGCGATGTCTTCCGCCTGTGCTGAAATTATCTGGCTCCGCCGCCTTCTGTGTGAATTGGGTGTTCTTGTTGGTAGTTCCACACCTCTCCATGGGGACAATACCAGTGCTACTAGAATTGCCAACAACCCGGTCTTTCATGAAAGAACAAAGCACATTGAGATTGACTGTCACTTCATCCGTCAACATGTCGTTACTGAGAAGATCACTCTGCCTCATGTCTCTTCTTTTAACCAGTTGGCAGATATCTTCACCAAGGGCCTTCCCAAAATGCGTCATCATGATCTAACTAGCAAATTGATGTTTTCTGCCTTACCACATCAATTTGAGGGGGAGTGTAGAAGATAACAAGCCTTAAGAAGGCCCAGCTCATAGGCCCATGTAAAAATCCCACACGTGGGATATGGTTTAGATTTGCATCTAATGTGTACAGCCTTCTTTCCTTGTATAGTCTAGGATATATTCTCTCATTGATTAGCTAATTTATCTCTTAATGTTTTCCTTGTATAGACTAGGATTGATTAGGATTGATTCTTTCATTCTTTCATGTAATCTTAACATACTTAGTGGCTTGATTAAGGAAACAATTGATTATAAAATAGAACAGTCGATGATCCATTGATCATTGAGTTTTCTCGCCAATATTGTCTTCTTCTTCTTCCTCTCATCTCATTACAGACTCTATCACAGTTTGGGGGAATAACTAGAGACTGATTCCAATAGCTTGAAGATAGTTTCATACCCATTTGGATTTCCAGATTTGTTGGAAGCAGAGCATCACCCTTTTTCTTTGGGCAGAAGGTATCTTATAATGGCAGGGAATTCTAGAATACCTTATCTTGGGTTGGCATAACCTACCCATGTAACCTTTCTTTCTAGGTGGAGGAAGAATAGAGATTTAATATCTCTCTCTCTCTCTCTCTCTCTCTCTCTCTCTCTCTCTCTCTCTCTCTCTCTCTCTCTCTCTCTCTCTCTCTCTCCCCTCCTGCTGCTGTTGACGAGGAGGCTGATGTTCTAGCCATGCACGGGGTATCTTCACCGTAGCCTCTTGTTTGCCTTTTCTCCCCTTTCTAGGTTTTTGTTTACTTTTAACAAAATCACAAATGATAGATGTCCATGCACGCAACTGGCATTACATTGACGATAAGTTATTGGGCATTTGGCCCTCATTTATGTGAGATCTTAGCACTCTTGCCTGTTGTTTTAGTTGACTCTTAATTTTCATATTGCTTTTTAATTGATTACGTCCTACTTTGCTTGTAAGATTTTAGGTACCCTGTTCTCTTTGGGTTAGATTTTAATTTCTCTGTTTTTTTTTTTTTTTTTTTTTTTCTTTTGTGTTTTTGTTGTTTTATTTAAATTTTTTTTTTTTTTCCATTATGCACTCAGATCCTGCAAGTGCTGCTGCAACACAGGCAAATAGAGAGGAGGCAGATTCTCGATCAGTCTTTGTTGGTAATGTAAGTTCCATGATCCCTTTCATTCTCAATATTTGTTCGTTTTTTTTTTTTTTTTGGGCAATGAACGGACTCACAATCACAAAGTGGTAAATTAAGTAAATTTTGCTGATGTTTATGGCCTATAATTCTACCTAGGTGATTTCTTAAAGAAATGCCCATTCAGAGTTATGTTTAGCTTTTTTTACCTATTCGATGAGAATGATGCTTTAAATTGATTTTTTATTTACTATGGGAGAAATTATTTTGTATATTATGTTTTTCATCATACAGAAGATTTATTTATTCTTTCTGGACTAAAAGTTGGGAGTTCACAAACAGAATTTAGCACATGCTTCCAAATTATACAATTCACTTGAAATATTACAGTTCATCTGGTTGGATAGTTATTTGACACATGAATGGCCTTTTACATACTGTACCTGTTGAGGCACGAAAATTGGCCTCTCTGGGTCATTGTCGTGGCATGGATCTGGTTCTTCAGACATAAACCTCAGTTTCTATAATATATGAAACAATGATATCTTTGGTTGTGGAACATAGGATGCTTCTGGCTGTTGGAAGCCACATATACTATTTGATCCTTACATAATTCTGGTTTTTTTCAAACTCATTTAAAATAATGATCCACTTAAAAAATCGCTGTGTTATAATGTCATGGCTTGCACTAAATCCAAGTGACAAGTAAGTCTATCTATCAAATTCTCTTATCATGTGTTTCTCAAGTGTTGTCATATTAGAAAGCATGCAATTTATTCATTTGTTTATTATATATATATATATATATATATATATATATAGAGAGAGAGAGAGAGAGAGAGAGAGAGAGAGAGAGAGAGAGAGAGAGAGAGAGAGAGAGAGAGAGAGAGCCTGCAGACTTTAGCCTGCAGCAGTGGTTGGGGTTAGGTAAGTAATTGCATAATAAGCCATGTTTAACTTCTATATTTGGAAGCATGTATGTCAATGATGTTACTTGACAACATTTCATTTATGAAAGTTTCTGTTTTCGAGCTTGAGCTCATGCTTTGACTTGTGCCTGATAATGGACGCAGGGTCTTTCTTCACTCTTCACGTTCTCTCATAAGTAGCACTGGGAAATTTTTCTTACATAATCTGCATGCCAGGAAGTTATTTCTTCCACAAAATAAGCTTGGTTTAGAGTTACACAGAGAGAGAGAGAGATGTCACGTATAAAATCTTGGATGAAATCGGAAAAAAAGAAAAGAAAAGAAAAGAAAAAGAAAGAAGAAACTAAGAAGCCAAAGAAAAAGGCCCAAATGAAGAAAAAAAAATGAGAGAAAAAAGGTACTAGATATATGAGTGAGGATAAAAAAAAAAAAAAATGAGACTGTTTAAAGTTGAATAAGAAAGTGAGTAGAAATGGTTGAGGGCTGGAAATAGATAACGAGTCCAGACATCAATAAGAAAAGGAAGAAGGGCTGGATTGAAGAGTACATTCTCCAAAGAGTCTTGGTTGATGGCTGGAAGGGATGGAATGATCGATTTGAAAGTTGAAACTACAACCCAGAGCCTAAAATCGAACAACTAAGGAGACTCAAATCTGTTCATGTCCTGGGGATAGCACGAGCTATGAGTATCTGTGATTTTATTTACAGGAGCTAAAGTACTGGTGATGATTGTGAATTCCTATGAGCAATATGTCATCTTCGCAGTGCATGGTGAGGGATCCCTGATCTCTTGTGATTTTTATTCCCCCAGGTCATGCTGATGTCACCTATACTGTTTAAGTTTGACAGTTAATACTGTTGCTCATTTAGCATATATACTATTATGCTATGAGGAATTTAAATGTTAAATATATTGAATTTCTCCTTATGCTGTAATAACTTGCATTGATTCGGTTTGAGTTCATAAGGTTTATATTAATTGCACTATGCTGGAGCTTTACTATTTTTATCCAACCCTGAAAGTAGATTGTGTTCTTGTAAGTGAGAACTTTGAGTTGTATTCTGGCTTATAGTTATGTTTATAGTAATTGACACAAAGAGAGCTCTTCAGGTACTTTAGGTCATGGTGACCTCTATTATTAGACATAGTATGAGTGTATGACAAGTATCAATAGTAAGGGTTTCCACTTTCCAGATCTACAAGCACAAGCATATGAGAAGTTTTCTTTAACAATGGTCACTAATTTCTGTCATGGACTGCATACATCCACATGGTGCTTAAGATAACCTGACCATGGATACATCTTGGAGAGCATAGTACCAGTTTAAGAGTATATCGTGACAGTATGCAGAACATGGGAAGATGACTTGGTACTTCAGAAAGTACCTTCCCGCTCCCCCCAACCCTTTTTTTTTTTCTTTTAACCAACCTTTTTTCTTATGTAGATGTCTTTTGATAATCTAGTATTATTTAAATATATCATGAACAATAAACACAATAAATAAAAGATATGACATGTTAATTTTTTTTTATTGCAACACAAAGAAGTTATACAATATTAATGGGAATGATCCACCACTATTATTTTTAAACTGTTATAGATAATATTATATGATTTCAAATGCAGGCATTTATCAAGTCGCAGTTAAAAAAAATATTCTTGATAGCCTATAACAGATTGAACTGACCTTAGGGTGGGTGTTCTTAGGCAGCCCTAGATCAAGCCATACATGTCATACTTTCCCACCTGTTAAAACCTTCAAGTTTGTCCTGATAACAACATTAAATAGTCCCTGTTGCCCCTCCAATCAGCGTTAAACAGCTACTGTTTGGCAGTTCTGTTTTCATGACAACAGTCCCTTAAAGTCGTATCTTAACCTACTTATAAGTTTTGTTAAAGCTGTAGTAGATCGGCCTTATGCCCCAATTACAGTCACTAATCCTACCTTTAAGAAAGTCCCATATAACCAGGCCCTTCTACTCTCCAATTTCAGCCACCTGCTATCAGTCGAATCATGACCCTTGACTAGTTTTGCAATTGCCTATCCTTCAGCTGAAATTCCCGCAAAATTGTCCTTATTCAGACCTTGCAGAAATTTAAGCCGTGCCTATCCACTATTTTATTGTCAAAAGAATAAATTATGCAAGTCTTATTTGGTCACGATAAAAAAAATACTACATTGAGAAGCAATTAATGTCATTGAGTGCATGGTTTAAAATATTGGCCGATAGCAGTTCGTATCGGCCGACACCGATCCGATAAATGAAAACTGATCGGTTTAGGACTCGGTTGCCCAATATATCGACAAATATCGGTTCGTAGCGGCCGATATTTTTAAAATATCGGTTGTAAGGGGTTAGAAAAATACAGATCTATTCTAGTAAATCTATGCATGTAGTGGGGAAAGAGAAAAAAATGAAGATGATTTCAACACCAATCCATCCACAGACATGCAGGAAAAAAAAAAAAAAAAAGGAAATAGGAGGAGAGAGGGAAGAAACATCCTGCTGTCATCAATCATCGCAAATCGGCGCTCTACAGGTAAACCCCTTTCCCCTCCTCTTTCCTCTTCCTCTCTTCTTCTTACTCCTTTCCTCCTCTTCTCTTCTTAGTCTTGTTTCCCTTTTCTCCGTTTTCATTTCCCTCTTCTTTCCCTCTCCCTTTTCTTCCCTTTTTTTCTTCTCTTCCCTCCCTCTGTTATTCATAAAAGCACAAAAGCTCTTTTTAGGGTTCTCTTCTCTTTCTATCAATCAGTCACATGTGTACCTTAAAACCCTTGTCAATCTGTGAGCTCCACAGTGGGGCCTACCTATAGAAACTTAAAACTTAAAACCGATTAAAATGACTGTCCCTCTTTTATGTGGGTCCTGGATAGGTTTCATTTCAATAGGAGAAAGGCCCACTGTCAAATTGATCAGTTGATCGATTTTAAAACATCAATCAATTTGATAGTAGCATATCTCCAATTCGAATAAAATTTAACCAAAAGCCATAAAGAGGAGGGCAATTATTTTAAGCAGTTAATTTTTTTTTTTTTTTTTTTATAGGTGAGCTCTACTATGAACCCTATAAAAGTTTTTAAAACATCCTTACTTTTTTAATTGCACCTCACTAACAAAACCCACTTAAGAAAAGTCTAAACTAGTCTAAAACAAATTCCCCCTCTAAAATCTAAATTTTTAACTCTGATTGGAATGAAATTTATTTACAAAGCTAATAAGAGGTACTAGTTAAATTGAATAGTTTGGATTTTAGATATGGGCTCCATTAATGAATTTATAAATTATAAGGATGGGCACAAAGATTAAACATCAAAACTTGACATATTTAACAGTTGTAGGTTAAACAGTGATAGAGTGTTATGACTTTGGAGGACCGATATTTTGGTATATAGTGTGTACTAATGGCAAGAAATATTATTTTCCAACATTTTCTAATATTTTGGATTTCTTGGATATTTTTTCAAATTTTTTTTGGGGCTAAAAAAAATTCACTCCTCGATGAACTACGGACCGCGGACCTTATTGGTTTTTGGAGTAGGCCGTTATTGCGACCGATACTGCTATTTTAAACCATGATTGAGTGAGTCACGATAGAAAGAAGTGCCGACCATGATACAAACAATCGGCCTACAATTACTCTGTCAAGTATATTAAGAGGTTTTCTTTGCTTGAGGATTGCTTGCACCTTAAGACTTTCATGTGAGTGTGATGCAAAGATGGTGGGCAATACGATCATGGAAGGAGAAACTGATTGGAATGTGGTTGCATGAGAAGTTTTTGATATTCTAAATTTTCTGATTGAGATGTATTATTCTATAAGCTGTATTACTATATTACATGTACAAACAATGCATGTGTTTTGGTGAACCAGTTATGTTAACTAAACATGATAATTGGTGGATTATTTAGTGGGCATTATTCCAAAGGATGTTACACAGTCACATATCCTTCTTTGAAGACTGTCTTATAGAGAGAAAGTTGAAGCATTTTATGCAAGCTGACACATAAAGTTTAATAAAAGGACAAATAAATCTTCCCATCAGTAATGAAAGCCTCATAAGCTCGAAAAGAAAAACATAAAGCTAGAATACAAGACACAGTTTGAGGTCACAATTCCAAGTGGACGATAATGATATGAGGGAAAGGGTTGTCTGAAGTAGAGCCCAAGGGATTCAAGCATGGAAGAACTTGATGACAACATTGCCAGGGCAGATTGTGTGATAAAAACAAGCTGATGGACATCCTATAGAGGATCGTTTTCTATTTATCGGTGTCCTAAAGAGGATCATGAACAGGAGGTTCCTATGGATGGGCCCATCATGGAAGAAAGAGCAGTAGGTATGAGACTTTTCTCTGAATATTGGTTCTTTGATAAGGTTGGCCTAAAGCAATTTCAAGTCACTTAGATCCTACCCATGTTCAGTATGGATCCTTTTTATTGATTTGATCATCAGAGACTGACGGTGTTGAGTCGATGCAAGTTAAACGGTTATTTGGAAGTGTTCTTCAGTCCAACAATCAATGGAGCCTACAATTAGATCCAAGTTGTAAGTAGTGCTTTCTCATTCATCTCATTGTTTAATGAAGGACCTGACCACATTCTACATACAAGATCCTGGAGATAATGGAAATGCAACTGCCATCATGATGTGATAGATATTTGATCTAGGCGGAGTGAGAAACTCAAGAATGAGTTGTTTCAAGCTGGGGAAAATAGCATAGATCCAATTGTGCGGAAGATCCTAGTGGGCCCCACAGTCAGTCTTCTTGGCCAAACTAAGAAAATAATGTGTTTTTGTGTAAAACCCTTGTTGGTCAACTTTTTGTAATCTTTGTTTGTTTATTTGACATACTCCTATTTGATATGTTGTGCTCATCGTCAAGTTATTCTTTTATTTCTAATGTAAAAGACTCGTTAAACTCTAGAGAAACAATAATTTCTTTACAGGATGGTATAGGAGAGACGCCTATTGGGAAAAGGCCAGACAAATGTAGCAAAGAAACATAAAAAGAAAATGAATAGAAAAAAAATATACATAAATGGCCTATGTAGAAACAGTATCTTTTAGTACTGTCCTTGGCCCATGAATCTTTTATTTCATTGGTACCCAGAATCTGATGTAAACTCTGTTATAAAAAAAAAAAAATAAATGGAATCTGATGTTGACTTGAAATCTGTAGTTTTTCAAATAAGCATAAACCAAAGCAGCTCCTCAAACTCCTAACTCTGGCTCTCCTAAAATTGGATATGCTTTCTTTATTTCCGTGTCCATCGCCCTTGCTCCAACTCAATTTGCCTTTAAGTGATAGGGGGTTACACGTATAGGTTCAACTTTCTTTATGAAAGGTATTTATCAGAGGTTTCAGGTGTTCTTGTCTTGGTTCAACGCGCTATAGATATGTATAAGGAACTGTGCAGGGGGAAGATTCTGCAAAAGATCTTTGATGGTTCCATTGTAGCCCAAACATTTGCCTCCTTAGAATTCCTTACCCCAAGTTAAATTACCTTTATACTGCTAATGTCATGAAGGTGCCACGTTCCCAAGGGATCCAGGTTCAGCCTTTTCTGACCCGTACATTAAATTTGAAGTTACCCAAGGATGTTGGCAGCATTGTTCTGAAAATTGAAATCATATCAGAAATTGTTCCAAGGGTCAAATCAGAATCATGGATTGCATTATGAATTGTATAGAATTTGTTTCTATTTTGTTAAGAAATGGATAATCCATCCATTTTCCATCCTTTAGCAGCATCAATACAGTGCAGTCGTGCAGATAAGACTGGCACAGTCATATGGAGAACATTCTTGACATATATCAATCTGACGTGATTTTTTTTCTTATTAGGATTATATTTGCTGATTCCTAGTCGTGAGCCACTTAACTGATCAGTGTATCTGATTGTTATTGTGTTAGAAGATTATATCTTTATCCAATTCTTAAAGAAAATCCAAGGTAGGATCTATCAAATTGATGCTGGTTTTACAGATTGAAGATCGGACCTTTTTTTTTATTTATAAAAACTAATACAAATTTATGAACCATTCATCTTATAGGGAACTTTTGAATCCAAGGTAGGATCCAATCGGTTGATTTGTACAAAGAAGTAAGCTGAAAAAATGGATAATTCTGACCTGATCTGATATGGATTTTCCAATTTTCCATGAAAATGTAAGCTACAGTGCTTAGACTAATAACCATGGTTTAAAATCATGGTTGCGGTCGCCATCACGGTTGACCCTGAAAAGTGAAAACCATTATGACACGACATCGTGTCAGGGTTCATGGTCATTGTGGTCCATCGCGGTGCGAATTTTATTTTACTCCAAAAAATCTGAAAAAA
Source organism: Camphora micrantha (assembly GCA_003546025.1). Lineage (NCBI taxonomy): Eukaryota > Viridiplantae > Streptophyta > Magnoliopsida > Laurales > Lauraceae > Camphora > Camphora micrantha. The sequence continues at coordinate 15,915,565 of QPKB01000003.1, read as the reverse complement.
TATTAAAAAAATCCAGAATATAATAAAATGCTAGAAAACAATATATTTTTTCCATTAGTAAACACTTTAAAGAAAAATATCGCCCCCCCTAAGTCATAACATCATGTATCGATGTCTTATCTGAAACTTGTAAAGTTTGTTCTGAATTAAATAGATTTACATGTATATAGTAAAATAAGTTGAAAATCGAAATATCACAAATTTTACAATATGCATTGCAACCATAATTTTGAACTAACCATGAGTGCTAGACACTTAAAGTCAAGAAACTAGTAGTAGTAGTGCAATACTCAAGTACTCAATCACCACGTAACTTGAGAGCGAATTTTAACTTTCAAGTAACATTTACTACTTCATCAAAATGAATGAATTAACAGCAGAGTATGGACATAGGCGTATATTGGTTGAGGAGGGAAGAAGCCTTCATATGAGAATCCACCAAAATCTTGAAAATCGCTTGAGTTTTGGTGATAAAAGAGGGTTTGGAAGCTCTAGCACAATCTTGGGAAGCTCCACAAATGGTTTGGGAAAGAAAGAAGGGGAAAGAAAAAAAAAATCATTGTCCACTGATATTTTGACCGTTATTATCGTTATGGATAGTTATTTTAAAAATAACAGCCATTATGGATCGTTATGGATAGTTATTTTCACTTTTTTTTTTTTTTAGACCGTGACTGTTATGACCGTTATATTGAAAATAATGTGATGGTAATGACTGTTTTTTAAACCATCCTAAGAACCCTTACCTCCATAAGCGTTATTCAGTTCTGAATTATCAGTTGTGGGAATGTGATCCATTCAAACAGGATTGGATGTGGTGTTGTTATTGTCGTTGCACTAAAATAGTGGCTTTCTTCTTGGATGTCATTCCACCAGTGAAAGCTGCTTTGTGGAGAAAACTAAGTTTTTTGTCGATCTTTGGGTGTCCATCAATCCATCTTTTAAAGGATACTCTACTGAACAAATAATGCTGCACTGGAAGGAGCTGTCCTTTTTTTTTTTTGCAGGGCTCAAGTAGTTTTGTTATAGGGACCCTTTCCCCATTTCTTTCATATTTTCCTGTTTTAGCTTGTCAGTATATCCCTTGTACTGCGTGCTTTTGTTAATAAAAGTAACTATTCAAAAAAAAAAAAAAAAAACACAAAAAAACTGAGATACCCTGCATTCTCTTCACAGCTTCCAAGGCTATACTGTTTATTACTTTATTGGACTACTTGACTGATATGTTTCTCTCCATCCTCTTGTGATTTATTTCACAGGGTGCGCAGTATTATATTCTGGACTGAATCACAATTGTATATCGCAAGGCCACAAGCTTGCTTTTATGCTGACACTGTGCCACGTAAAAAGTTCCAGTGGTTTGCTACAGGCCTTCAGTAGTTTTTCACCAGTCATGATTATTATGTGGTTTTGGGTGCATTAGCTAATTGTGCACTATTCTCTTAAACAAGTATTTCCTAGTTATATGAATGCATGCATAAACTGATCTGCATGCACAAGCCTTGGATCAAGTGTATGATTGACCTCCATTTATTATTATTATTTTCTTCTCTTTTTGAATAGGTAATAGAACCGCTAGAAGGTGCTTATTGTCACAAGCATGAGGTTGTTTGAGTCATATACCAATCAGAAAAAAAGATGATATTACAATCTCGTGGTTGTGAGTTGTGATAATGAGCACCTTAGCTATGGTTAGCTTATGCATCTCTCCTAGCTCATTCAATTGCTTTTTATTCTACTTCTATGAAGTATGCCATTTTACGATACATGTTTTTATGTTTTGCTATGTTAAATGTCATTATGTGATGAGGTCACCTGCATATGTATTCATCCTTTTTTTTTTTTTTCCTTGAGTGCATGATGTTGAGTTGTTGACATTGACTGTAGCTAATTGTGTTGAGTAGTTTCTTAATAGGAGTTCTGTACATTGGGTGATATATCTGTGCACTTTTATCTCTTTCATTGAGTCAATGCTGTTGGGAGTCAATTGATTTGTTGCTCTGTAACGTATCTAAGGGACACATTTGCATGCATCGCAGGTGGATTATTCATGTACGCCTGAAGAAGTGCAGCAACATTTCCAATCTTGTGGAACAGTAAACCGGGTTACAATTCTGACGGACAAGTTTGGCCAGCCAAAGGGTTTTGCTTATGTTGAGTTTCTGGAACAAGAGGCAGTTCAGGAGGCTCTCCTTCTTAATGAAACTGAATTACATGGTCGCCAATTAAAAGTGGGTGGTTGATTTGTACCTTTTCCTCTCAACTTGGTGTGAAGATCAAGTGAGTGTTAACTTTTATTGTTTCTATTAACTGCAGAAGTGCTGATGTGCAGGTTTCGGCAAAGCGGACCAATGTTCCTGGCATGAAGCAATACCGTGGAAGGGGCTTCAATCCCTACATGGGTTATCAATTTCGGAGGCCATATATGCCACCATATTTCTACTCACCCTACGGATATGGGTGAGTCACTTGTTACTGTGTACTGTTTAGGTTTTGGCTGAATGACTGGGCTTTTCTCCCTCTCCTTACCCCTAGGTTTTCATTAAGAATCTTTTGCAATTTCTGCAGGAAAGCTCCCCGATTCAGAAGGCCGATGTGTTACAGGCCCTACTACTGAAGGCAGATTCATCATATCACTGTACTCTCATCTAATTTAAGGAACCTTAGTTATTGTGTTGCTTCAAGCACATTGAATACTTGCAATTGTCTCCTTCAAAGAACCTTGAATGGGAGACCATGATATCCTTTTTTAACACTCATAGTTTGATCTTGATAGTGATGAGATGCTGTGAATGTAATTTTTTTTTTTTTTATTTCTTGCATGGATTAATTATTTCTTTGCTAGTAAAATGCTTAAAATATTAGAACTATGTTGCTTTTTTTTTTTTTTTTTTTCTTTCATCACTTACAACTACAAAGGTGTAATTGAAAAACAAAGAAGAAGAAAAAGAGCAGAACTGTTTTTTCTTGCCATAGTGAAACCCTTGCAACAATGTGAAGGTGAGATGTTGAAATTGGATGTCAATCAGGGTGTGTTTGTGCAGATGTTGATGCTGCGGAAAAAAAAGGATAGGAATGGTGCCAGATTTTCCGGCGCCTTTGTTTGGTGCAGTGATGATTTCGTGGATCTAGAATTCTGAGAGCCTTGTCTTCCTTTCTTTTTTTTTTTCCCTTCAGGAGCTGGGATTCAGTTTTCTCACCTCCTTTGGTTGGAAAACAAGTGTATTTCCTCCTCCACGGCTCTGCACAAACGCACCCTCATTGTCAATATGGTGAAATGGAAACTGGCTGAGGCTCAGTGTGAGCATGGCTGAAGTTGTTTATGCAGGTGCTCTCCTGCATCCATTCTCCGATGGTTGTGTTGCAGTTCTGAAAAAAATTATGGTCGCATCTGTGTCATGGTAGTAACCTGAGGAATTTCGTAGTTTTTTTATTTTTTTTTTTTTATTTTTTTTTATTTTTTATTTTTGAAGCTATGGTTAGTGGGCACTGGATATCTAACTACCCACCTACGTATCCAGGAACCGATCCCTAGGCTGTCACATGAAACTAGGTGACAACGCAACTGAGCTAGCAGTGTGTTAGCCAAGAATTTGATACTAGATAGTTATCAATGTCAAGATGAGGTGAGTTATAATGGTTTTTAAGACCCAACTTGACTCAAAACTCAGGTCTCAATCGAGTCTACTCAGGGTCCGAGCCCCCCTTTTTAAAAGTGAATTGACCGAGTCCCAGCACGAGTCAGCCGAGTCAGCCTTGTACGAGTCAGCCTAGTACCATTGCAGAGTGCTCTTTTGCAAGGCTTATGGTGTCCAGGAGCATTTGCTCTGACTATACTGAGTTGCATGTGACTGTCTAATCGATTCTAACTTATGTGGGGACCAAGTCTTACCTAATATAAAATTAAAAAACTTGTATCCAAGTCCATTTGTGTGGGGGTTAGTGTTGGGTTTGAACTTTTGACACTTTTTGAGATTTAGAAACTGACCCCTTGAACATGAACTATAGGTGGTGCTTTGACCTATCAACTTCTCCCTGTATTTGTTCAAGGCAATACCATCACATTATGTGGTAACCCAGCATTGATGGGAAGAAGGTTTGGATTAGTATAATACAATGATAACATGTATACTAAAATATTATAACATAATATAGTATAAAATATAATATCACCTAGGTTTGGGCCAGGGTTCTATCCCGCCTTACCCACAGGCAAATGGGACAGGCATGGGCTATGTCATTACTGGGTTCAGCTCAGCTGCACTCCTACAACTAGAAATAGAAGCATTATTTACTATTAGTAATGTATATGACTTGTTTAGGATTTTGAGATTGGCAAACCACCCATAACATTCTATTTCTATTAACAGTCGTGCTAATAACAATATAGAGGGAGGAAATGTAAAAAAAAAAAATTTGGGCTTCAATAGCTGTAAGGAGATAGAAGTTCTGATGATTAATGAGGAATGTTTATTTGTTGATCTTATATTTAATGTTACTGCTTGATCCATCTATTCTATTAATATTTTTGCAGCCTATTTGATAGGGGTCATTTGGACAAAATTTTCAAAACCAAATGCCAGTCCATTCATCTGGATATTTTTTAGCATTGCATGTGGAGGATGGGAATAGCTTGAGTGGTGTGCAATGTGCTTCTCAGGGTGTTTAGTTGCAAGAACTTAGATAATTCATGTTTTCATGCATGAGAATTCAATCTATTCTGAAATCCAGAAACTATTAATTTGAAAACTTACTAGGATTCTGAAAAAATAAACCTGCATGACTATATATATATATATAAAAAAAAGATTAAACAAATGATTACATAAATTAAAATCAAATTGAAAGTGTCTCTACCTAGCTTTTATGAATTTATAATTATTAAAGGGGCTCATTTTCAAAGCTTGTTTTTAGTGGGGCCCATAGATGGAAGTAGGCCTTTTCTATCTCTCCAATCCCCTTGAGGCTGAAGGACCATAAATAGATAATCCAACTGTTAGTATTGATCTTTAGTGTCTAACAAATTCACAGTTGGGCCCACCTTTTGAAAATCTAAATTGCTTAAATCAATTCTCCTCTGGATGATATATTAATCAAATTTCACTCCAATATTAATTGGACCGATGTAAGACTCAACATGCACATTAACCCACATTGTTCTAGGACTTAAATCTCACTTCAATGATTATGATTATAGATCAAGTAAAAATATATGAAAGAAAAAGGTTAAATTCACATTTCTAGACACAGTCAATGTGACAGTGAGAATGACTCTACCAGAGTTGGTGGTGTAATTTTATTGGATTTTAAAAGTAGATCATCCAAGAAGCTTTGGCAAAGTGGGCCCTTAGTTTCACTCATGCCTAGGGAATAATCAGTGGCGGACCTGGGTTTTTCGTTTGAGGGGTGCGGACCCTAATATGTAGTTTGGTTTTGAGCGCAAATTGAGGATCTTCATATGGACTTTGCGGGTGGACCTACAATTTTTATTAGAATTTTTTAAGTGCACCACAATTTAACGGGTGCAACTGCACCCATGTGCTTGTGCCTAGGTCCGCCCCTACTAGGGATGGATGGATGGGAGGGTACTAGAGATAAAGTATCACTTTCTATCTTATAGCCTAATCTAGAAAAGAAAGAAAAATGTGTCTGGAGAAAATGAGAATATCATGATTATCTCAAAGGAAATTGCATTTTCTCTTTCAAAACGTCTTCGTAACCCAACACATCATCTTAATCCTTTAATCTATGGCCTTTAAAGTTAAATGATTTTAGAAAATATTAATTTTTTGGATTTTATTCCAACAGTGCCCATTGAAGATGAGTGTCAAATTTTAACTTGTGGTAATTCACATAGGATAGGATAGTATGTATGAGAGAAGGAACTTGATCATCAGTTGATTAGGTGGCTCGAAAAAGGATGGATTGTATGTATGAACCATCATTTATCTCTCATAATAAAATAAGAGATGCTCTCATAATAAAGGGAAAACCGAAGGTGTCCATTATCCCTCTCTTTTTAGGTGAGACAGAAGTAATTCTCATTTGATTGGCTGCCGTCTTTTTCTTTATGGAGTGGGTGAGACTTGATGGCTGAGTTGAAATAATCTAACACCACTTGCAAACTTGGAGTGGGTGAGATTTGATGGTCACCTGCCTGCCAAGCAGCAGATGTGAGACCCATTTAAATTGTTTCTGCACCAGGGTTAGCTGGATTAAAATTGGCGGCCTGCAGTCTGCCTCATCTATCTATATCTCTATTAGAATGTATTCTGCCTTCGTTTAACCACAAGCATCCAAAATTCCATCCCTCAATTCATAGCATATATGAAGACAGGTGTCATTTCTGCTCCCTTTCCACTATCCACTCTCCACTCTTTTCTCTTCTCTAAAGTAACTTCCACACAACTTTCTAAAAAAAAAAAAAAAAGTCTCATTACATGATTTGATACTGGAAAACCAAACACCCAAATAAATTCAAACCTAAAATACGTCCTCTCCCTCTCTCTGATTAGACGATGGATGGTGGGCCAAACAGGGCCCACCTCGCACGGGTCCACCACCAACTGGGTCGCCCATGGATCCTCCTTCGGATCCACGGATCAGATGGGTCAACGGGTGACCCACCTAGGTCCCGGTATCAACACAAGAAAATTAAGCCATCACTGAATCCTCCCAACCAAACACCCAAATAAACTCAAATCCCCATAAGCAAACAACTTGGGTCCTCATATCCAAACAAGCTAAACAACTATAAAACTGAATGAGCTTAAAATCTGCCCAAACAATGACTGAAACTTGACTAGATTTTATCTTAAACAATTGCTGAAATTGGGCTGGGTTACAACCAAATTTCGACAGCAAATGGGTTGAGATTGGGTCAAAAACCACCCCAAATAGATAGATGTGGTGGGCTTAAACACAGACTAAAAGTGAGTCCTAAATGGACTGAAACTTGGCTCAGCAAACTACTATGAAAAGGCTAAAAATCAATTCCGTGAATAGACTTAAAATTACTCCACAATTTGGCTACAAATACAGTGGATTGGCTTTAAAAAAAAAAAAAAAAAAGGTTTTTAATGAATACAGGCCTGAACCCTTGCCCAAGCAAGCTAGAAAAAACATGGCCAAATAAAAAAGGGTTGAGGTTAAAGACTCAACCCAAGTTTGTCCTTAGAAAGGGGTTAAAATTAGCCCAAGTCTGGCTTCAAATGGGCCAAATCTGTGATTGGGGCCCAGTGGAACCCAATATCCTGCCACTCAAATGTAACTCCAGATGAGGTGGCTGGATTTGTCAGGCGTGGAGGCCTGGACCATCCACACCTTGATCAGTGAGAGGGCATGTTTGAAGAATAAAAAATTGTTTGGGTGTCTTGGACTGTGGGACCCAATGGGTGATCTGATTAGGGGATTGTGTTTTTTATTGTCTTTAATGAAACATTCACATTTAATTAAAAGGCCTGGGCCACCCAGCACCTTGATCAGAGAGAGGGCATGTCAGGAAGGGAAAAATAAAACATTAAGGTTTTTTGCACCTCCATCTAAACTTGATAGGTTGGAAAAATAAAAGAGAGGGACTCCATGTCAGCAATGTTTTTGACATGTTCTTGATGAGGCATTGGTTTTTTTTTTTTTTTTTCCAAGTCTACAGTTAACTATATCATCAGACCGTCAAGGCTCTAAGAAAAAACCTATCCTCAGACCTCATGCTAAAAATCAAATTAGCAACAAAAAATGACTCAACAACTGTTTACTAATTGAAATTATTTAATAAAAATAATACATATGAGTCTGTGCATTTAGTGATTCTGTGGTCCGTACATAGCCCGGGTGTTGCTAGTGTTATCCATTTTGATGTTGGTTAGTTAGAATTTATTTGATTTGCTCTAAATCTTTTTGAGGATGTGGGGTGGTTGGATGTCACTTTCATGTAGATGTAGATTGAAAACTATATTCATTTGACAATTTCTAATGGCTAGCTGTTAATCCGGTGCAAATCCACCCATACGATTTTCTAGACATACTTGGTCATAAATCATATATCTGAATAGCTATTGTAAATGTAATAACTTCTTTTAAGAATCTATGGTCCATTTGGATGAGGAGAGAATGGCATGGAACAATCTCACTAGGTTGAAAAATGAGGAGAAATTGTGTTTGGGTTGGAAATTTCCCTCTTGCGGAAATCTGCCCCACTTTTAGTACTAGTGATTCTCATTTGTGTTTGGGCTTGAAGGAAAAGTTTGGGAATAAAAGAAGTTAATCATTAAATGGTAAAAAGTCGCTTTTTAATAATATAAAAAGATTTAGACCCCTTGTAGGTGAAAAGTTCCCTCCATGTATGCATGAACCATAACTGGAACACTTCCTATATAATCCATAATTAATATTTTGAAATATATTCAATCACCCACCAAACACAACCTTTCCATATTTGAAGAAAAAGCAATATCTTTGCTTTTATTCTGCAGGCCTCCCATGTTCTTCCAGACACATTTGTTCAGGTATACATCACATAAATAAAGAAAGAAAAGCTCAACAAAGACGAATAAATATTAAAAGTCCCTACCAGCTAAATAAAACAACACAGTACCAGCTAAATAAAACAACACCGAACCAAACAAGGTGACCCTCCCATCCTCATCCTCTAGAGTCCTAAAGAAGACATGGGACCCAACTGAAGGGGTTGATCGCGCTGTGATACAATTCTCCTCTTTCTTAATCTCTCTGCAATGATGAAGGCAAGCTCGAGGGATTGAGAGGCGTTTAGCCTTGGGTCACAGTGTGTGTGGTAGCGGGAGCTCAGGTCGTCGAAGGTTACAGTCCGCGACCCTCCAATGCACTCTGTTACATTTTGGCCCGTCATCTCCAGATGGACACCTCCCGGGTGGCTACCTTCTTGCTCGTGAACGTCAAAGAATGCCCGCACCTCGGCCTGATGATAATAAAACACATAACATATTACATTTTGTTTAAGCCATATGGTGCATAGTTACTGCAGTAAGTAGAAAAAAAATGCTCATATGGTGTACAGTTTCTAATATATTCATGTCATATTCAGCTATAACCCACTCCCAGCAGACAGGGTAGGCCAAGTGTTGCTTTTAACACAAAAGTGAACTAAAAGGATTGGTTGGCGAGATTTTATGGCCAACTGTGCTAACCCTACTTTTGGGCTTGAGGCTGACACTTGCCAATAGACAGCATATAGGGGAGAGGGATGAATTAATACTCTCTAATAGAGACACAGTGCAATACAGTAATGGACCCAACCTTTTCAGTAAGCCAAACCAACAGATTCCAGCCTTCCCTGAGACGGGTGGTGGCACTGTATATCCCTCCAAACAGATGGTATTCACCATAGGATTGAATCGGAGCAGGAGGGCATGATGTTTGCCTGGTTTGTCTTGGTGAAAGGTGGGCCAAGAGGGCAGTTTTCAGGAGGATCACATGGGGTATGTAATTATGATCCATTTCCAAGCCTGAATTGTATATTAAAAATATATAAATAAATAATGTTGTCCACGGGAAAATAAATGGTATGGATCGCACATAGTGACAAGACCTTATACATTTTCTTGTGATCCAAACTTAAGGAATCTTTGAGATAAATAAAGAGGAAGATATCGCATTGGGACCATGACTTGGAAATAAATATGAATGAATAAAATAATAGCAAACAAACAACAGACTTCTTCAAACATGACTTCATATATTTTTTTGGGAAGCAACCTAACTTGTATTCTTCACCTAACTAGTTTTCTTCAGAAGTTAGAAAAACATTTGAGCACCTTTCACCCTGCTACAAAGGTTTGTAATCCACCATTTCTATATGTAAAGTCTTGTACTCAATAAAAATCAGAGTTTTGACTGTTCTTATACAAGGACCCGTCACCTTCCCACCAAACCTCGGGATTGAGTCTTAGTGATTGATTGCAAAAAATTCTTGAGAATACATCATGAAAGAGATGGCGGACGGATTGGATACTCAAGTTGATGGTAAGCTGCTGGAACAGATGGGCATGTGCAGTGCACCAACCAAATGGGCTGGATGTGTAGTACACTTTTTTAACTCTTTTTATTTCTTTGCTCGAAGTGTAGTACACATTCAATACGTATGCCTGGCTATGTACTTTGAAAGAAAGATAGCATGGTTCATACACTCAATTAGGGCATGGTTCAGACAATGTACAGTTCTGTTTAAAGATGTGCATCAAACACTAAACTTTGGTGAGTAGTTCCAAGAACATGAAATGTTAACATGGTTTATACACGGAATTTTTGGTGTAAAGGCCATTGCATTTGCTGTGCAGAGAGCATCCAATGGAGGCTCACTACTAGATATGGAGGGTTTATGCACTGAATTTAGGTGTGTTCACAAGCAAAAAGAGACAATTAACAAATAGAAGACAAGTAATATGAGAAATTAAACACTGGATTAGAGAAACAAAATATACCCGAATGGCATCGAAGGGGCGAGTTTTGAGACCGCAGGGAGCCTTGATGGTGTTTCCATGCATGGGATCACTGACCCAGGTGACAATTTGGCCTGCTCGGCGCACAGCCCTGATAAGATGTGGAAGCTTCACTCTCATGTTCTCTGCTCCCATCCTTGTAATCACAGTTATTCTACCTGCCTTGTTCTGAGGATTCAAGATCTCAATAAGCTTCACCAGCTCATTTGGATCCATCTTATCGCTCACCTGAATTCCAACACCAATGGATCAGTCCCTTTCTTTCAATTTACACTAGCAAATTCTCATAATTCACAGCAAAATATAAGAGCAGCAACTCATTAATATCATCGTTTTTTCTAATTGGTCCTTCAATCTGGGACTGGCTTCATGACTCTAAAATAAATCCAAGTCCATATATTCCATCCTCCTAACATTGATGCAAGAAAGTGAAGGCCTCTATCTCGATTATATGATAAAGTGCAATTACAATACCTTGATGCCAAGTGGATTTGCGACTCCTCTTAGGAACTCAACATGGGCACCATCGAGCTGGCGAGTACGCTCACCAACCCAGAGCATGTGAGCAGAGCAATCGTAGTAGAGCCCGGAGGTGGAGTCCTCCCTCGTGAGAGACTGCTCGTATGGCAGGAGGAGGCATTCATGGGATGTCCAAAACTCGGTGGTTGTCATGATCGGGTGGTCAATGGTGAGCCCGGCAGCAGCCATAAACCCCAATGCCTCATCCACGCGGTTAGCCAACTCCCTGTATCTGTTACCACCGACAAAGATCACATTCAAAACCCGAATCAGAACCTTGTTTTGACTCATACAACAACTGGGTTAATTCAACACACACCGAATCCGCAACCTACCTATCACCCTGTTCGCTGTGCTCTGTGAAATCAAGATTCCACTGAGTAACCCTTTGCATAGCAGCATAACCTCCGGTGGCAAACGCCCGGAGAAGGTTAAGAGTAGCGGCTGCCTGACAGTAAGCCCGGATCATCCTCTGTGGATCAGGAATTCTCGACTTCTCATTAAAGGCATCTCCATTGATATTATCTCCCCTGTAACTGGGAAGCTTCACACCGTTCTTCTCCTCAAATGAGTCAGATCTCGGCTTTGCAAACTGACCCGCCATTCGACCCACCTGAAACACCCAAATCCGGTTGTAACACAATGCCCCCATTTGTGCAGATTTCAGCCACAATCAATATCAATATTCAATTGAATAAATTTGGAATTTGGAACTCCACTCTCATCACCTTTATATCTCATTTTGTCATTTTATTTACATCTAAAGCACTCAAAAAGCAACAGAATTAACAAAGATCTGTGCTTTTTTTTTTTCTGAACATTTAAAACCCTTCTCTAGAGAAAAAAAAGAAAAAAAAAGAAAAAAGGGGATGAAACAAAGCCGATACGTGAGTCCAAAACCGATATATCGGCCGATATATAGAGGTTTAAACACTAAGGGCAAATAAAAACAATGATTTGCAATCTCTATTCCTGAACGTTTGAATCAAAACTTTCTCTCGAAAGAGAAAAGGGTTAAAACAAACGTAGATATCAGTCCAATACTGACGCAGATACAGATTCTTAAAGTTTACGACTTTTTTCTTTCTTTCTTTCTTTCATTCTCGAATGGGTTAAAGATTACGACTTTGACCAATACAGTATTCAAAAGCCCTGTTTTGAATCGAAATCTGTTGGCGGAACGATCTCTTGAAAGAAGAGATCTTTTGGGATGCATTAATCTCTTGAAAAACTGGTACCCACCAACTGGAATTCCCCAAATGAATGAATGTGTATAATCTCGACAGAATCAAACCATTCGAGATCTGGAGGCACATCCAAACGCATCACAACACACATTTTGCATCAAATTGGAGAAGAATCAAACGAGAATTCAATCATTCATCACGCATACCTTGATAACCGGAACCTGACCACCAAACATGAGGACGACACCCATCTGGAGGAGAATCCTGAAGGTGTCTCTAATGTTGTTAGCATTGAACTCCTTGAAGCTCTCCGCACAATCCCCTCCCTGAAGAAGGAAAGCCTTCCCCATCGCCGCATCACCTAGGCGCTCCTCCAAACTCCGGGCCTCTCCGGCGAAGACGATTGGAGGGAACGCCTCGATCGTCTTGAGGACGGATTCAAGCTCCTGCTGATCTGGGTATTCAGGGAGCTGGAGTGCCTTTTTGGATTTCCAGCTTTCAACGGCCCATTTGGTTGGAATCGAAGTGGAGGAGGCCGACTTGGGTGACTTGTCGGCGACGACGGGGTGGCTCTTGGAGGGGTCGGCGGCGTGGACGGCGGAGATGGGGTTGTGGGGTTTGGTGGGGAGTAGAGGGAGAGAGGGTTGGTGGGTCTTGGAAGGGAAGATGGAATGGGTTTGGTGGAGGGGGGTTTTGGCTGAGAGAGAGAGGGTGCTTGAAAGAGCCATTTTTTTTCTGTCTCTCCTATTCCTTTCTTTCTTTTTTGTCTTTCTGGTGGTGTTTGGGTGAGAGAGAAAGAGCCTTGGAAAGAAGATTGATTTGAGAGAAGGCCCTGGGAAGAAAAAGGCGGAGGATGTATTTATAGGTGTATGTGGAAAAATGGGCCCGGGTGTGGGGGTTAGGTGGGGAGACGGGGTTGTTGGGGAGGGGTAGTTTGGGAACTAGAAAAGGACTATTTTGGGTCAGATATTTTTTATTTTTTTTATTGGGATTTATTTTACCCTACGGTTCTTTTACTAAGAAACTACGTGAAAAAATTCTCATAGGTTCTTATAAGATCGATGATGACTCAGTAGCATGGACGAGGACCTCGTAAGACCGTCTTCAACATGCTATTAGGTTCTCGTCGATCCTATGAGATCCTAAGGGGATTTTTCCTCATAGTTTCATCTTCTTTCAATTACTAGTAGATTTCTATAGATCTTTTATGCCCCAAGTTTATTTGGAGACTTTTCAGTTAAAGTAGATGAATAATGTAAAATTTATAAGGGTATTAGACGAAAATAATTTAATAAGATTTTTAAAATGATGCGGCGGGTTTTATACCGTAAATTTTAAAAGGTAGGCTCCGATTAACACAATTGCTAAAGGTGCACCCTAATTACTTCATGAAATAAGAGTTGTTTTTATAACTATACCAAACACGCTAATTTTAAATTAGAACTTAGGCCTTAATCCAATTAGCTCTTGTTAATTAGACTAGAGTTTCCAAATGACTCCTTTCCATTTTTATTTTTATTTTTTTAATTGTTTTTCAGGGACAAGAGCTTGGTTTTGTAAATAAGCTCTAAAATAGTAAAATTAGAAAAATGCAATTAGTGGTTTAGCAAATGATCTTATATGTAAATAAGCTCTAGATCGCGAAATTAAAAAGCTTCTTTAGAGTTATCAAACACCCAATTTAAAAAAAAATTAGACAATTTGTGCAAGTCTTACTCAACATGACTTGTGTACATGAAAATAGTGAAAATTCATTAACTTATATCTTAGGTTTATGGTGTTAGAGATATTATCTCTGGGACTGCAATGAACCTAGTACATCTCTAACATGCGGAGACGATGAAGTGTGAGCCAGATAGTATATTCCATCTGAGCCAATTAACGCTACTCAAGTGAGTGAGAGGGTGGGTTGGTGAGTATTTTTCTCCAAACATACAAAAAGGGCAAAAGAAGATACCAAACTCAGCTATGGTTGAAGATGGGTTGAGTTGTGTGTGAAACCAATTAATTTATCTCAATTGAGGTTTCTTTGGCTGTGGAGAAAAGTTTTTTTTATAGATAGATCTCTTTCTCCTATTTGGACTACTTTTTAAGGGAAAAAGTAATTCTCCTGATAGCTAATTTTAGCAAAAAGTAGATGAAATAGTTTGGGGTGGTAAAAATGTCCTTTCTCTTAAGTGAAACTAAAATATTTATTATTAGAACAACATGAAGTCAATCATTTTTTTTTTTTTTTTGTTAATTCTTTGTTTAAATGAATTTTCTCTTACATACTCTCTCCATTTTAAATCAAATGAAAGTAGATAATCACTGATGGAGAAAAACTACAAATCTCCAAAATTACAAGAATTGTAGACACTTTCTCTATCTCCATTTTATTCACTATTTCTTGTCTTCTAGACAGATCCTTGGAACCATTTATTTTGAAGAAATTGATGTCTATGCAGTTGCAGCCAGTTTTCTCTGCTTGCTTGTGTTTTTAGATTGACAGAGTCCATGGCACACTCACTCATCATTTTTCCTCACTCAAATAAATTTGTAAGCATCGTATGTTGAAGTCATCACTCACTTAGTACATGCACTGAAGGAGTTGGGCCAGGGATGCTAATTATATTAGATTTCTTTATTTGATTAGGATTGTGATTTAGGGTTGTCTACTATGAATATGTTTCTTATTTAGGTTAGGATTCTTATTTAGCAAATTTCTCTCTTTTGATTTTTCTATTTATATTGGTGAATCTAATTGAGTAAGTAGAATGCCAATAAACTAAGATTTCCCTTCCTTGTCTTGGGGGAGGTTACCAAGTGGGTAGAGAATAAATAGAGAAATGTATTCCCCTCGCAAAAATGAAGGAAAACTGTAAATGGAAACTCGGGTCAGAAAATCTCAATCGACTTAGAAATAGAAATCACAAAAATGGCTCTGCACAAACACAGCTTATTGTTAGGACTAGAAGTAGCCAAATTGGCAAATTCCATGACCCTTTTATTTTGAATTTGTCAGCTCAATCTATGGACATGTACTTGGTCCTCAGCCAAACATATGTCCAGGTGAGATCACCTTTCTGAAAAAAAAAAAAAAAAATTGGTTTTATTCTTTTATTTTTTGTTCAACATACATTGATGAAAGCTGAGGTTCCAAGCCACCCCACCCCCACCCCAAGTAAACCCAATTGTAAATATTACATTGATCAAAAGACATGTCTTATGACAATTTTGCTTATTAAAAGGTATATATGTATCAGTCAACCTTCAAACAACGAATTTATCCTTCCCAACAGATTGAAGGCCTTTTTTTTCGGAGCGAATTCAGAATTTTTTTAGTGGGTTTCAAGCTTCCGATCTTGATCCTTCTATCCATCCGTTCCTCCTATTTGCTTGATATTAAGAGCCAACAACATATGTGTACACAAGCTTTTCCTGGCTTCTTTTCGTCTTTCTTAATTTGTTTGGCCCTTTTATGAGCTTGTAATCCTTTTTTGGGGTGCGTTTGCCATTTTCTCTTTTTCAAATATGTTCTTACCTTTCAGCCAAAAAAAAAAAAAAAAATATGACAATTTTGCTTGTTAAAAGTAGACCCCACAATTTTGTATGGATCAGATTTGATTTTAGAAATTTAACTTCATTATCCAATGACTAACTAATTTATAATGTGTTAAGACATTCTTCAAAAATATTGTTCTTGGGATCTATCATTCCAAACAAATGTTGATACTTCCCCAAACTTGGGGAGTTTTATTGGGATATTATAAGAAAACACCAAATAAATAAATCGATTTATTAAAACAAAAAAATAGGTAAATATAAAATAGGTACAAATTGCAATTGACTTTTCATATAATTGTAATCATTTCAGTCTAATACTCTGACAAACATGTTGTCATTGATGAGATTTTTCAATTATTGAGCTATTACTATAGAATTAACATTTTCTTTCTGAAAATAGCATAATAATATCTTGAAAATTTCAAAATCTCGCCGACATTTGACTCTGCCGCTCAATCCATGGGCTCAAAATGTTGGCCCATATCTGGAGTGGGTGGGGCCATGACCAAATTCGGAGTCAAAATTCTTCGCTTAGTAGGTAAAATCAATTGATTGGATTTGCTTTGATCTGTTTGGTTTTGGGATAAGCAACAAAGAGCCGATTTATCTTTATCAAGTAGAAATAGCTTACGCTATCGACCTTTTCCCCTTTGCTCGAAAACCTGTCACTTTTCTCCACCCCGCTGCCGCCTCTCTCTCCGTACGCGGCGTCCCTTGATTGGTCCAAATAGGATTTTCCTGTTTGGATCCGGTTCTCCTCAGCTCAGGCTTTTCTCCTCCGTGTGGGTCCTATGGCTGGCCACCTCCAATAATATTTTCCCTTTCACTTGTCGTGCACGTGCTGCACGTTTTGAAGAGGGAAAAGACAAATTGATGATTATCTATAGATCCAATTCCTTAAACCAAAATTACATCATCCATCGTCTCCTTCCACTGTAAATTTGAGGCATGACTCATGAGGTTTTAGTCAATGGTCAATTGTGACTGCAGACCAGTGACCGGGTCTGGTCTGCTGCGACATCTGGTCCGTCCGTCCAACAATCCTTTCCCACTGGTGAATTATGCCGGATTGATTGGGAATATTCGCAACGGTCCTCGTCCATTGATGAGCGGGACTAAAAGGACCCCACCTACACGATCTCAATTAGAGAAATTCTGAGTTGAAAGAGTAGAATCTCAAAGTCTGAGTCCGTCTGTTATATACATGAGACCTTCAAAATAATAATCAAAGCAACCACGCTTAGTCTATAGGTATCCCTATAAATGTCACTCAGATAAGAGATAGGTCCCGTTATAAGATTGACCATTGATGATCAATTATATAATGAGGTAAAATTTGAAAATTTTCTATAGTGGGTTATTTTGAATCTCTCCTGTTCTCAATTGGTGGCTCCACTGTAGAGTCCTTTTCATTCAACTAGGTGGATTTCTAGCCTCGGATGAACTAGACTTTTTGATTGGGGATGTGATGTGCCACACATATAAAATGTGGGTATTCATTCACAATCATAATTCAAGAGGATTTTATTGGAAAATCTTCATTACATAAGTGTTGTACGAAATAATGCCTTCTAACTCGGACAGCACAAATAAGTACTTGAGAGGAGTGACGCTAGCGTCGCTTAGTTAGAAACGAGCGAACTTCTCATAATTACAGGAGGAATACTTTCGTGCTGCGTGAATTAAAAGATACTATTTTGTACAAACCCCACGTAACGAGAATTTTCAGTAAAATCCTCGTAATTCAATGATGGAAGGGGAAAAGAGAAGGCAATCTCACTGGAGAATTTGTGCTTGCCCACGTGAATCATGCTTTCTTTTTGTGCACTGTTCTAGATCTCATGTTCTGATCTGTTTTTTACTCCATATATAAAGAACTCAAGATAAAACAGCAAGTGCTTCTCACAACACACGTTTATAGTGCATTCGATCTCCAAGCAGCCATTTGTTTTTTCCCGGGAAGAAGGTGATCAGGTGATCTCCATTATTTGATGCTAAGTGATAAATTAAATAAACAAAAGAAAGTTTTCAAAAATGGTTAAAATCTTCGGTTTATTCTTTTAAAAAAAATGAAGATTTGAATATTTTAAAAAAATATCAAAGTTTTCTACAATTCTTTTAATTGAGTTTTTACCCAATCGTTCACATAGACTTTCAGTTTCAACTGAGGAAAAGTTAAAATGATAAGTGGATTTGATAAAGTTATTCTAGCAAAATTAAGTTATTATAAAATGGCATATTATTGGCTCGTGATAGATTGGAATGGAGAAAAAAAACTCATGCAGTCGACTTTAATATATTTGTGACAGGGCTTGGATGATGATGATAATAATGATAAAAAAGTATATCATAAGAGTGGAATTATGAAATGAGGAGAAAAAAAACATAGACAATTCGCCGACGTAAAAAGCATTAGATCCAACTAGTTCTGGATGAAGAGCTCCAATTCAATGGTGTAAAAATGGCCAGAAAGTCATAATTAAATTTAATGGATTTTAAAAAAGAAAAATAGTTTGCCCTAGGTAAAAGCTTGTAGTGAAGGTTCTCAACAAATGTCACCCTTAAGATTAACATTTCACGTTGTTTGTAAATTAAGAACTCTAATACAATGACAAATTAAAAAGAGAAAAAGGGAAAATAATTGTTTTTTAATTTTTGAAAGCTTTTCAATTTTTTCTCTAAATCTGATGTGGAATATTTTAGTCTTACACTAAATTATAAACCATAAATATGGGGATGCTAAGATAAATGTATGGTAAAACCGGCTAATTTAGACATGTCCAACACGATAAAGAGGCGCTGTTGAGGAAAAGTTTTTCTATACAAATTTATGACCCGTCAATAAAAAGGGATGGATGAAAAAAGATATAGATAAAAGTAATAAGAATAGACATGAAGAAGTGCAAACATAATTTATGTAGTTGACTCCAACATAGCAATAAAGCTTTGATAATGATAATAATGATGATAACAACTAAACCACAAACCTACCAAGTATTCAAACAATTCATAAAAGTTAAAAAAAAAAAAAAAAAACTATTTAAAAAGTAAATTCTTTTGTTGTGTTAAAGTGCATATATACTATTATACAAACTTTTATCTTTTATATTTTTGTAATAAAATATATAAGAATTAAATATATTGACATGTTAAAAACAAAAATTATAGATAGACTTTAAAAAATGAACATCAAATAACATCCTATAAGAATGTCCGCTATTAGACACTTTAATTATTCTATGAAAAGGGCATAGGCTCATGAACAATGCATATGTCTGTATGCAATAACATAACCAGGATTCTCCATGAAACTCATACTAAAAAAGCATTTGCAAAATGTTAAAAAAAGACACCCCAATATGAATCCTAGAATCATCGTTTTCAAACATGATCTACATATGCATTTTTTGTTATGCTATAAAATAAGAATCATCATGGAATTCAAGACAGCTGGAGGAGCCAGAGTAGCTCGGCCTTTGGTTACCACAAAGGGAAAGTCTATATGCACCCCTTATATGTGCTGAGCACATCCACATTCTATCGTGAACAGTGATTGAACAATGATTAAAATCACTGTTCACAATAAAATGTGGGTGTGCTCAGCACAAGAGAAGGGTACATATATAATTTCTCTACCACAAAAGGCTTAAACGGTCACACTCTAAAGTCGTTATTTAACTAACACTCATCAAAACCAAGGATATTAGACAATGCATGTAGCTCTCCCCATATAATTAATGCATGTGATTCATATGGATAAAAAAAAAACCCTATCCCTCCAATTGTCTAGCCTAGTAGCTACAGCCAAATAAAGATAGATCTCATGTGTATGTCTTCAAATAAAAAATAAGATAGATCTCATGTCATGTGTATGTGTTCAAATAAAAAATAAGTATAGGGCGGCCTTTAAACAAATAGAAATGTATCAACAAGATATTATTAAATATTAATATGCCATGAGGTGTGGGGGCTGTCAATGGAGAGCCAAATTATGAGAATTGAAGATTCGGGTCATCGGATGGGTTGGCCCCAAATCTTTTAGTGGGGCTGGATTGGGGGGCTTTGGCTTCAAGACCATTAAACGGACTCTAGTTATATGTAAAGTTTAATATAAAATAATAAGAGTTTTTCTTGGGATATTATTGAAAAATTGTCAAAAAATTAGTTAATTTATAAACAAAATAATAAATAAATAGAAATGAATGTAGAATACTTTTAATTTTTTTAAAACAAGATTTTCCATTTTTTTCTCATTTTTGATAACATTTTGATTTTCTCGTGACATTCTTCATTTTGGCAACATTTAAAAAAAATATTGCTATATTTATTAGAAAATTAATATTTCAACTAAATATAATGCAGTTACGGCAATGTTCACAAATGAATCAGGAAAAAGATACATGAATTATGGCTAGGTTGATGTACATGTGAAAAAATGTACTTTATTTGGAGAGTTTGGATCTTCCTTTCAAGTTATAACATTTCTTCTCTTCCTACTTTGTTTCTTTGAATTCTATTTTTTTTTTATTTTTTATAAACTCAAATTCGTGCAACCTCGCACAAAGATGTCTTTTAACCAGTTAAATCTAAGAATGAGGGGTTATTCGGTTGGTTGGTAGCCCCGCTTTTCACCTAAATGACTAGAGATTAATCCCCATCTCCCTTCCTCCTTATGTGAGCAAGTTCTCATTCCCCATATGTGCGCCTTCTCTTTTCTTATATATTTCTCTCTTTGTTCCACGTCCTTACATATTAGTATTGTTGGGTCAAAAACTTGTAGGTTTTTGCGCGTGATTGTACCTGGAACGCGTGGTTTGATTAGGTGTAGATTCAGTGCAGACAGCTCCAAGTGGCAGTCCCTAGACGATCACTATTTTGAATTTATTTTCTGTGTTTTTTTCTTCCTAAAAGGTCTTTTGGATTTTAGAAGCAGTGTTATATGCGACGACCAGACGTGGCCCACCACGTTGCCTTCTGATCTCAACCACATATTTTGACATTAAAGAAGCAGCAGCATCGACGCAGTAGAGGAGAAGATCCTACACTCACATCACTTACCTACACCCTTTTCCTTTTCCTATTACTTTCCCTTTCCCTCACCTACTTCCAGTGATGGCAATGGGTCAGGTTCCACTGGTGCCCCTGCCTGACTTTATGAATCCCTCGCCGACTTTCAATTGCGGACCTGAGATTTTCGTTTGAAAGTGATGAGCAGATGCAAATAAGTAGTTGGATTTTGTGACAAATGCACAACTTTCACGTAAATTTTGGAGTGGCTCTAGAATGTTTAACCCAAAATTTTCATGCCATTTTTGGAGCTGGATTTGGATTTTTGAAGGTGGACCTAAGCGGGCGACTATCCCTATATAGTTATATTCAGGGATGGCAATGGGTCGAGTTGTTTTGGTCACTCGCCTAGATTCGCTTTAATTAGGAGTAGGGTTGCAAACGGAACAGTTTCAGGTTCGGAATCATACAAGATACGTATTCGGACCGATTTCTAAACAACGGTTCTAGTTCTGATTCCGTGTTCGATTTTATCTCAAGACCTATTTTGTTGTTTAGAGGGGTTTAGGATTTTACGTGCCCGGCCCTATCTTATAAATTACTAAATTAGGCATTTGTTACTATAGTTACTAGAAAACCAGACATAACATGCTTATAGCTTAGGTTATACCACATATCTTACCAATATATAAAATCATTAATAATTTTTAAAATTCTATAACTAAAAAGATAATCTTCATTAAACCCCACTCATATCCATCATGAACAAGTTTAATATCATATATCAATGACCCATCATCACAGGACGTATCAAATTTGGATGGATAAAAATGTGTGTTGTTGGAGTTTAACCCTGCTTATAGCAAATCCATCCTCACCTATGTACTCCTCACTCACTAAAAAATATCACTGATCACTCGAACTTACAACTTCACCAGTCTAATTAATCCAAATCAAAGTATAGTTTAAAAAAAGCCCCAAAAAAAAAAAAAAAAAAACGGATCAAAATTAATAAAAGAACTCAAAATCAGTAAAAAAAACACATATCGGTCGAATCGGTTAAACCCACCATTAATTATTTTAAACACCTTTTATTTTATTATATTAATCTTTTGCATCACAATGGAACTGGGTTAAATCAAATATCAAACACTTGGACCTAACCATCCACTTCAACAGGTTTCTGACTTTCAGTACCTTCCCTACCATATTATTCTCCAGGACATTCACTAGCATATTCTCAAAGATATTCCTGTTCCATATTTAATAAACAAGAGCAATCAATCATATGACTTAGTTTTATGCATATAACTTACTTTTCTGAGTTGAATGTGTTCCAACCTCCAAGTGAGTGCACACATAGCCAGGAAGCAGTTTTTAAAAGTGCACCCAAGTTGAACAGAGAACAGCAAAAATATGTCAAAACATTGCAGTGAGAGATGATTGTGGCTCATTTGTGGCCATATCTTTGATCCCTGCAATGGGCCTGATCAGTCTTCCTAGTTAGTTGCAACAGCAACTTGCAAGTAGGAAATACTTGCATAGGGTGAGAAGGTGGGTTGTGGTTACAACAAGCATTCCTTCTCAATTCTCACCACCAGTCACATTTCTTCGTCAGCCAAACCTGAAATTTGAAGTGTCAACTGAACCCCAAATAAATAGGTTGGGGTCAGGTTTTTTGCTTGGTGGGTCATAGTGCAATGACTCAGATTAGTCATGTCTGGTGAGCCCGATCCACTTATCAATCAAGCGAAGAATTTCAACAAGAAACCAACTCACAAGTCAAAAAAGCAGGGCTGCACTCAGGTTGATTGGTGGGTCACAGTTCATGAGTTAGCTTGGGCCTGGTCACTGGGTCAAAATTAGCAAAAGTGGGGAAAGCTCGAGCCCAGATGTTGATTGTATTCTTGCAAAGTGTCAACCCAAGCCAACCCAGAAATTAAAAGTGTCAACTTGAAACCTTTGTCAGGTTCAATGCAAGTTGGTTTTGCGGCATTGGATTTGGGTAACCCACCTCATTCAATCCATGGATCTGATCACAACTCCATAATTATAGAGTCGGTTTGATAAGTTTTATACATCCCAGTGCAAGTAAGGGAGGGAGCGGGTTGAGTCGGGTAAAAATGGGTCGGGTTGACCAGATGTATGTATGGGAGATGAAACCATCCCATATATCGGACTCATTTTTAAAAGGTCACTAAACCCAACCCACCAGCACAACTCCAATCCATTTCAAACAATTAAGATCATATTTGAGTTTGATGCTAGGAAAATAAAAAGAAGGATTGGGTATTGAGGGCTAGCAGCAGTGGCCAAAAATGGAGTGGATGGTGAAAAATAAAAACCAACAATATTATGGAAAATTTTAGTGTTTTTTTTTTATAATTTATAAAAAAAAATTTAACATTGCCATTTGGGGGTGGTGCGGCATCGCTCCCCTAGAAATTTGAAAAAAAAAAAAAAAAAAAATCCCCAGTTCTACAAAAAATTTAGTGCCTTTTTTTTTTTACATTGGTCCCTCCCACACTCTAACCCGACCTATTTAAATGGATAAAGCGGATTGTGAAGGTTAAATGGGTCAACCCTAATCCAACTTGTTGAAACGCGGTTTAGGTTTTCCTGACCTTTATTTATGGTGGGTTGGGTTATGTTGGTCATACTCATACCAATCAACTAATTAATTATGTAATAGGTGCCCCAGCCAAGGATTTCTTTTTATGTAATAGGTGACAAGGAAAAAAAGTGCTCTAAATAAAGAGCATCCATTCCTTCAACATGATCCTCCACCACTCAAGTAAATACACAAGAGAATGTTTATTAAGGCTAGTTGAATTCCTACTAATTCCAATAAAAAACCTGAGACCCAAAAGTGAGATCCACACGTTGGCCATCGAATAATCACACCTTTGGGATTACATCTTACCATTACCCAAGTGCATTGCAATATGTACAAAAGGAAACAATATATAGCAAAGAGTTTTGTTTTAGTGAGAATTGTCTGCATATAGTATCATGTGAACTTGCCTGTGAAGCCCATCAAGAGTCATGCCAATGATGAGGAGGTGAGGGATGGAAAGATCCCATAAGGATTCATGGGTATGTAAAAATAAAATACCAATTTTATTAGGGGCTCAAACTTAATGGTTTTAGAAGATCCAGGCCAGGTGGCCTTTAGGGGGCCCATCTACTGATATACTAATGCCAACCTTTTGCCATTTTTTTCATTAAAATAAAATTATTTTATTTTTACGTTTTTAACGTTGGAACGTTGGGTTATTTTAACGTTTTTTTAACGTTGAGTTATTTTAACGTTAGGGATTAATATGGCCTTAATGTCTTTAACGTTAGGTAACAAAAAACGATTTTCTCTGTTCCTTAGTTTTTCTTCTGAGCAAACAAACGAGAAGGGAGTTTACACTTCAGGCTGGTTGTGCGATCGGACCTGAAGATTAGCCGGTGAATTCTGGGGGCAGTTCTGCTGAGATAACCTTTCGCACTTAGATTTCATCCGAAGGGGCGGAACTCGTCCTAAAGAGAGCGTCCTCAGACGTGCCTCGGCTACAGATTTACTACAGTGGCTGCTCTTTCTCTTCCGCAAATCACAATTGCAGTCTTCAACAATCGGGTACAATTATTTTAATTTAAATTCTATTTGACAGCGTTCTGTATTGTAACCAACATAATGGTTGTACAACTAAAGCTCAGGCTTATGGAAATTCACAGGAGGGGGTGGTATAAGTGTGGATTTGAGTAACTTAATCATTGGTGGGCTAGGTGGCCCAGAAAATTGAGTGGACCATATATAAGAAAAGTATGAACAATTCTCACTTGAATATTCCTCGATCAAGAATGTAGTAAAATAAAATTATTGAATGTAGCAGTAAAACTCCCATGGCACATTTGTTTTCATGAAATTGAGTATATGGGAATTTATGCCAAAATGGATCCCTAAAGCGGAATATTAAAGAGGTGAAGAGTGAATGATATAAAGTAGAGATCTAAATGTGATTTTCACTTTCCAAGGATTTAAATTATAAGGTGATGACTGTATGTTCATTTTCTATCTCCCCTAGGGCATGTTTCTTTGGCAGAACTTATAGAATTCATATAGAGAGAGAATTTGCAAATATTCCAAATGTTGTCCCCTATATGAAATTCTCAAATCCCCCTCTCAATTGAAGAATCAGAATTGCCATGAAGGTTGGAATTTTGAGAATCTCATAGGCTGTTTTAATTTTTTAGGTGATCAGAAATCAAAATCTTAGCACAAAAACAATGCATTTGAAAATGGCAAGGGGACAACCATCATCCCGTAAACTTTGAATTCTTGGCATGATAAATTGTCGTAAGGAGTCGCCATAGAAACAGATCCTTTACTCAATTTTCATTATAGGATAGATTATTTGATAGTTACCTAGGAACCTTGGACCTTTGTTTCTTTAATTTGAGCCAATTGTAGAAACATGCTTCTTAAAACCCCAAAAAAATAAAACTCCATAAAACAAAGTCCCTAAAAGATTTTTCATTCTTTTTCACATACTTCGAATCAAGCACTAACACCCCATAAATCCTCCACAACTTATGCTAACACTGGGATCTTTTGAACCGAACTTGGCCTATGCCATTTTAGTGACTAAAGGGACATCAAAGCCTCAGGGAAGCAAGGTAGCCAAAATCAAGCCCAGAGTGAAGCACATAAATATCAGCTAGTAGTAGCACTTTAAGAAGAATTATAAGTTTCTGCCCCCAAAAACATAAGAGAAAAACTATAAGTTAAATAGGTTAATATGGGAGTGCAGATCATGATCACTAAGAAGAAGAAACATCCATCAGGTCCATAAATATAATCAGATTAAATGGGGCGAGTTTGGTATCACATAATACAAAACCCATCACCAAGAGGGCCGGGTGAGTTGGACCGGGTATGTTTCTAACCTAATCTATTGCTAATCCCAGGCTAAGGATGCTTGTGGGCTGGACTCTCCAGTTTCAGGCCAGTTTCGGGAGTCGAGTTTTAGTACTCGGTCGGGCCTGGCCTAAAACTTGGGTCAGTTTCAATATCTAGACAGGTCAAAGATTAACTGATGGAAAGCCCAAACCCTTCCTGATTGGCTAAATGGGTGGGCTCAGACCGGTAATATTTGAGGTGGGCTTGGCTTAGGTCATGCACTTATGGCCGTGTAGGGCTTGGCGGGGATATGCGACTAAAGTCGGACCAAGCCTGAATATGCAAAAGCCCGGCCCATGAACACCCACACTGGCCAATGACCAATGGCAGACCTGTGCCTGCAAACAAGAGTACTAAAATGTAAACTGTGAAGCCAACCAAAACCAAAGATGGAATTCATTAAAAACAACCTGCACAGGTAAACCACTGCACCAACTCCCTATAATCCATTCCAACTGCATCTCGCTCTCAGTCACAGAAACAACACAACAAATCCCAGTGTCTTAAACCCTAATCCAAGCAAACATACCAAAACCCTTCTTTTAGATTATATCCACATCCTAAACCCTCTCTCAAGTTCTTATCTTTACTAGCTCTGTCTCTGTCTCTGTCTCTCTCTCAAAAATGACTACAATTCAATCCTATTTTAAGGCAATTCTCTTCATATCTCTTATCCAATCTTAATCAGCATAAGCCCCCAAAACCCAGAATTCTCAACTGCCAAAAAAAAAAAAAAAAAAAACCCTCAATTTGGCTCTGCGATGGCGATGTCCATTTCTGCTCATAACCTGATTACTAAGTCACGTTCTCATCACTTCCAATCCATTCACATCAACCCCAAAAGCCCCAAAACGCCTTTTTTAATCTCCTTCCTTCACTACCCAAAGCTGCAGCCTTTCACGTTTCTACAGCACAGATCTCCAAAGCGGAAATTCGATTCCTTCAAGACGTTTCAGTGGCAGATTCGAGCATCCCAATCTGGTAAGTGTTAAAACTGAATCCAGCAACAACCTTATTTTGTGTGTTTCCTAATTGGGGGAGAAAACCCATGTGTTGTTAGGTGGTGGCATTGATGGGAGCGTTCGGGGAGAGAGGCAGTTGGGTGGGATTAATTTAGATTCATTTCTTTCTGTCGCTGAAGTGCTGTGTATTGCTCCCTCGGTTGTGTTCTCAATTGGGTGTGCTTTGAATTCGACGCTTTTGGGCTCGCAGAAGTGGTTTCAGGTGTCTTTGGGGAATAGGTTTTATGTGTGGAATTCTGTTCTGTTAGTGGGTGCTGTTGCCATTGGTGCTTTGATCCGTCACAGGCAGTGGCAGAGGATTTATAGGGATTCATCATCCAAATCAGGGGGTTATATCAGTTTTGATCTTGTGGAAAGAGTTGGGAAGCTGGAGGAGGATCTGCAGAGCTCTGTAACAATTATTAGGGTGTTGTCAAGGCAGCTGGAGAAGCTGGGGATTCGGTTTAGAGTTACAAGGAAGACTCTAAAAGAGCCTGTTACTGAGGTAAAGTTTTATTTTGCCCTATTGGGAACTTCATTTGTGTGGTTGCATGTAACCATGTATGTTCCGGTGCTTATTGAACTCTTGAAAGAAGTTGGCATTGAATTTTAATATTCATTTCATTTTTATTGATATTTTAAATTTTTGGAAAAGCTCTGGTGCTGCCTTATTTTCCTCTTCCTTACATCAACCCGCCAATCTTGCTATAAGATTATGATTAGATAGTCCCAATAAGGAGATTCTGATTGCTTGCATCTCTTTGAGAATGATCAAGTGAATTATGGCAAATGAACTTAACTGATGTAATCCCATGTGTTGGTTCAAGCTTGTGTAAAGGACCGTGTTAAAACTTTGCCAAATCTTTACAAGGAGTAACGCTAAAAGTGCAGATTTTGATGATAGGCTTCCTCTAGAAGTGGAGGCTGAATGCCACATGACGGTCTGGTTGGATAGGGGGTACTCTAGAAGTAACACATGGTAAAGAGGACTAGTTGCTGTGAGAAATAAAAAATCTTGGATTTTGACACATTCTAGGGCAGGTGCATATAAGCAAGTTACACATTCTAGGGCAGGTGCATATAAGAAAGTTACCCGAAAGTTATTTTTATCCTTTTGTGATGTGGTACATTGACATGGTGAAGCATTGAATGATGAGTCCAGTAAATATCATAAGAGGATAAGTATCTCTCGCTTTTGTGATACTCACTAGAGGTGGTAGGATGCTGCAGGAAAGAGCAATTTATGACATGTGATCTATGTAGTAGTTGATAATAGACTTAAGGAGAAGTTTTATAAATCCAAAGAAAAAATGGTAGTGATTTTTTCTTTTCTTTTGTGGTAGTGTTATAGTGGTCAAGTTTTATTAGATAAAGAAATCTTAAACTTTCTAAATAAATGTATATGCTCTTCAATCAATGATTCTGCAAAATAATTAAAGTGGATTTTTTGTGCTTGATGAATGAGCTAAGAGTTGACTTTAGTGGGAGTACACTTTGATATATATATATATATATATATATATAGGGAGATAAAATGGGTACACTAAGAGTTTTTTTACGATATGGTTTTGGGGGAAATAAATAAATGGGCAAATCTATCCTCAATTTACAGTTACTTTTTATCTATGGCCAATACATACTTTGAGAACAAAGAATGGCTTCTGATATTGCAGAGTGGATATACTAAGACATAAATAATGTACTTTTCGCTCATCTGTAGTGAATGGTTGATTTTCAAGTATTTTATAGCTACTCTTGAGTTGGATGATCTCTTAAATCCAACAGGGTAGTTGCTACTCATAGTGGGGGTTGTAAAGATCCAATGGCTTACCTTGATGAGAAGTGGGCCCGTAGTATTGGTTATGATGCTTACCTGTATATGAGCCTTATGTGGGGCTAAAAACCACGATCACCATTACCATCATCATTGTAATCATGTTTGTCGTTGAAGCCTTATCCCATCTTCCTGGGTTCAGGTTAATGAATTCTACTTTTCCAGTCAGTCCCCTTTTTTTGTGTGGTATCTAAAATTATGTTCTGTTACCTCCAGAATCCAACATGTCTTTTCTTATTTCTTCACTGCAACTCTTTGTTATTCCCATTGTCCTACTTCTTTGAGCCTGTAGCACTTCAGATGTTGTAATGAGGTTGTTTCTGATCTTTTATTTACATGCCACAATCTAGGAGTATTACTGTTACTGGCATAAAGATTATCGAGTCAACGTGATTTGAATGATTATAAATCTAAAAGGCTGATTTGAATGAAAAAAAAAAGACAAATGTGTCATTTGGATGCATGGAATCCTTCCATGGGATCCAAAGAAGAGAGAATTCCATGTTATTCCTACATGTGGTTGAGCCATAGAATTCTCAAAAGGATAATCCCCATTTGTCACCTTTTGGAGAAGTCCTATTCCCATAAAAAGCGATAATCCTTGAGAATTTCATGTTACCTATGATTCCTTGCATTCAATTGAGCCCTACTGGATTGAGGGTTTAAATAATGACACACAATAGGTTGCCAAGCATGTGATAGGAGAGTCCAAAGGGAATTGAAATTGTGCAGATAAGGAAACTCTGTAGTGGGATGTGAATGTTCAAAACGCAATTGGTGGGAAGAAAATTTTTCATTGAGTGCCAGAAGACAGTAAGGCTGAAGACCTAGAAAGTTAAAAACTGGTGAAAGAGACAATCAAGTTAAACCTATAACTACTTGTATGTTAGATAAGGAGTAAGGAATGGATGTGAAAGAGTAAACCTATGAATTCCTCTAATAAAATAGAAGATAAAAGAGTGCCATTTGTTTTTGGTATGGACATCGAAGATAAGAAACAACCATTTGTATGAAAATTTGTAGTGTTAAAAGGAACTTAGAGAAGGTGTGATCATAACTATGGCCATGGTTGTCTAGGACTAGTAGAAGGCCGCCCCACAGCCACGTAAACTCATATCCAACTATGTTCTTAATTCCATAAAAGCACGTGGGTCCACTCACATGTCCAACTTGCACTTTACCTGAATAATGCAGTCCAAGATAGGTTGCCCCAAAATGGGATTTTGGATCATGAGCCAGGCATGTCAAGGCCCATGGGCTAACCAAAATCTTCCAATTGTGATAAACCCAGGTGGTTTGTGAGATAGTTTGGCTTGTTGGTTGACATCCCGAAGTGTTATGGTGATTTTTCACATTTTTCAGTGAGTTTTTTTTTTTTTTTCTTTTTTCTATGTTTAATGTGGAAGCGAAAGAATCTTATCACTAACAATGCTGTAATCTATGATGCACAGATACCGCATGGATACGGCAAGGACACGCTATAGAGATATGGCAGGGACACGGATTTTACACATAAAAAGTGAAATATCGGATACGATACGACACGATACGTTGCCCATTTTGAAATATTCATGCATCATAGGTTGTTATCATTTGGAAATTTTACAAAAAAAAAAAAAAAAATCATATGGGAAAAAAAGAGATTTATTAGCAATTACATGAATCCATAGATTCTAAGGAAAAAAAAAAAAAAGGATCAATACTTCATAAAATGTCTGTTGGTCAAATTCAGTTATTTGGAGATCAAGGGTTACTACCTTGAAGAAAGAAAACTGGGTTCTTGGAGAAATGGACTAAATTTGATTAATATAGATGCCAGCAAAATGAAAAATATTATTATGTTACTTATCAAAATATTTCTGTAGACGACGCCCTGTTACTTATCATGGATCTGCTCAAGCCATGGATAATAATGTTTCTTTTTTATTTTTTGGCATACTGAAATGCCTCTCTTATACTTTTCTAGAACCATTATGTGCTTAGAGTGATGAGCTCTTTGAAGAATTTATGAATAATCCTAATTCTCTTCTTTAGTTCCAAAAGGAGTAATTAGTTCCAGTTTTGAAATTTTCTTTCTCAAATTCTCTTTATCAGATTTTTATATACGTTGATTATACCACTGTAGACCTGTAAAGAAACTAAATCTTAAAAAAAAAAAAGCAAGCTCTTTATCTGCTATCAATCAGGGAACTGAGTTTAATGATTTTCTAGTAAATTGCTTGTCATTGGTAGAGTGCTGAGTTAGCTTTGCATGCAATTGATGTTTGTTGCTCCTCTGTCACTGTACATGCCCGCCAAGTAATCTAAAAAGTTTCACTTATTGTAGATTTTTTCCCCTAAATGTTTACAGACTGCAGCACTGGCCCAAAAGAACTCTGAAGCTACTCGAGCGGTTGCAGTGCAAGCAGACATTCTTGAAAAAGAGCTTGGTGAAATCCAAAAGGTCTTGTTGGCAATGCAGGTTGGTATCATTAACATTTAGCTTTTACAACCTGATAATCATTAATTTTGAAAGAGTGTTATAGTGACAGTGCTGGTTCACATCTTGGACAAGTCCTCCGATGTATGACCAGATAGTACTAATTTATGAGAACATTGATGAAGTGGAATTTGAGCATATGAACTTCATTGGGACTTTTTAGTTTCTTAATATTTCAATTTAGATAATTCTAATATAGAATATAAAGAAAACTTCCATTGACTTCATTTTATATACAATTAATATATTGCTGTATAACCTAACAGTCGGTGCCCATATGTATTTAAGAAAAATTCTTTGGTGACTATAGAAGTGCAGTTTTGGATTGATCAAAATGGACGATGCTCCAGGGCGTATTCCCTGCGGACTATATCAGCTATTTTTCATATATAGTTTAGGTAACAGCAGCAGATCTCCTGCCCACCTGTGGTGCTTTTACTCACTTTGGTTGGCTGGACTCATGAAAGTATTTAGATTTTGAAACGTGGTGTTTCCCGACCACTTTCTAAGTTCCTTTATTATAGTAGCTTTATATGTTAAAAACCGTTGTTATTCATACCTTACCTGCTCTGATGCTCTTCTCGAAAATGATAGTGTACTATTGAGTTTTAGGGCACAATGCACTAAGAAACAGATGCTTTCCTCTAATTCGAGACCCTACAACTCATCTCTATTCAAATTGAAACAAATGCCATCAGCTAAATGATTAATTTCTTATATAAAAAGTTCAAAAAAGAAACTAGGGGATATGAAATTGCCTTAAATACATGAATGTTGCCCTTTTAAATGGATGTACCATCTTCAACTTATGTACTATTTTTGTAAGTTCACCTGGATCAATGTACTAAACTACTTATCATACCACAAAAAGGGTTTTTAGTTTCTTGTATCAGTTCTATCATGCTATCTCCCTTTCTGATGGCAGTCTATAGTCTATTTCATTGAATGAACTTCTTGTGCAATTATTCTGCAACAAACACTGAATCTGTACCTTGCAGAACAGTTCAAAGCTAATGGTTGACAATGTCAAATGTGATGATCTGAACATCAATAAACAATTCTTGACATTGTCACCATTACAGATAATCTGATGGTTATGCTTTATTCCATTATCTGGAGATGAACCAAGCTGTGTTTCTTTATTTTTGGAACACATTTAGAGGATCCCCTTTATGATTTCAGAAGCGACCAAGTCCGAAACAACTTTCCCAATTCTAACAAATTCCTACAGAAGCAGCCTCTTGGAAGGGGCATTGGCTGGCTTTTGGGGACCTTTCACATTGATTTTTAGAAGATTAAAGAAGGTTAACCAACATTTGTGAAAGACCTGATCATTCAAAGATCGGACACATTAGCCAACCGATTTAGTGGGAAACAACTGAAAAGACCTTTTTATACTTAAACTCATTTATACTAAATAATACATGATCAGTCTTAAAATAATATATTTATATTTCTCAAAATTTTCTTCTAGACTTTTATCACATTTTTCTAGTTTTTTTAAGGCTTTCGGTCTCTAGGGTGTGAGTCAGCTGAGTTCACTTGACTTGAGGGTGACCAAGTCACTCATGGAGTTTGATTGCAACATACTAACATGTTAACACAAGAAACCATAGCAAGTAACCTTCTACTTCCTTTCCTCTCCAATCCATTCTAATTTACATCTCCTCTTATGTCGATTACTATCTTAGCAGCTCCTTGTGCTGTGAGGATGTAGACATTGTATACCTATTACCATGTAAAAACTTAGCAACAATCTAAGAAGAAGACATTCATACCTGCATGTTGCAGCAGGCTTGCAGCCCATTGCCATTCCTCAGTCACTGATCGATGTGGCACCTGTTTTCTGCCCTGCCAGGAGCCAGTGAATGTGGGGAAAGGGGCCAAGGAGTCTGGTACAGTAGAGGTGTCCATTCCAGTCTGACGAGGTTGAACCAGCTGGTCCTGTCCAGTTTTTAAAACGTTGGTTGTGGGCACTTAATCTTTGTAGGTATTGATTGAAACAGTTGTTGAAGGCATGCACATTGTGATTTGTGGTATGTTTCGCAGATGGATGGCCCAGTTTTTCCCTTTCAGCAGGATCAACAGAACTGTCATTTCAACTCTCTGTGAAGGTTATAGATATGCACGTTAAATAGCACATGTCCAAGTATCCGAACACAAATCTGAAATGGAAGTTTGATCTGTTGTCATATTTAGATAATTGTAAGCTGTTTTTACTGGTTCTAGTGAATGTTAGGTATTCCTATGTTTATAGATAACCACTTGATTTTTTTAAAGGGATCTGGAAACCCGGCTTATCAAATCAGCCATTGTTGTTGAAAACAGATGTTAGCAAATATCATCTTTTATTCATTGGCAAGAGTTTTGATAATTAGTGTTGATGGAAACAAATGTTAGCAAATATTATCTTTTATTCATTGGAAGGAATTTTGATAATAAGTGTTGATTCCATGCACTTTAGCTCTTCACTTTCGTTCCTCTGCTTGGCATTTATAGGAGCAGCAACAGAAGCAGCTTGATCTTATTCTTGCAATCGCAAAGTCTGGGAAGCTTAGAGACAGCGGGCGAGACTCTCTGACAGAAGAACAAACGACTGGGACTCAGTACTCACAACAGAAGAAGGGACAGGTGCAGCAAATGGAAATTCATGCAGATAGACACAGGGGAGCCAACAATGACAAAGTTTAGGTTCCAAACAGGTGATCTCTTAATTTGGTGGTATAAAGTGTCATCTATCTGATCTGAAGTATATGGATGAAGGCAGGTGAAAGTCTGCAATCCTGTTGTTGAAAACATTTGATAAGAGCAATTTTTTTTTTTTTTTTTTTGTTCTGCAGACCATGGGAAACACTTCCAGATGAATGGTCTGTTCTTGTACACTCGTGGAAATAATGTCACTGATATAAGAAAAAGGCTATTTAATGATCCTTCTCCCTCTAAATTGTGCGCTCCAATTATGCTTATTTCTCACCATTTTATTGTTTCTTTCGTTGATGTTTCTACTCAGGGATGTCATCATTCATCAAAGCCTTCATAAATCTCACATCTTGCTCATGATTTGGGGACCACCCAAAATATGCGGTTGCTCCGGCCCTGTCTGGATCCTTGGAACTTTGTTTCCCTTCAATTGGTCACTACAGACTAGTATTGCCCAGGATTCTGAATTACTGTCAATGATCATCTCTAACTCTAATTCACTCTTATATAGAGTGATTTACTCCCCTAGACTGATCAATTCAACAGTGCAAATGAATCTATTTTGAGTGAAACTTGGGCCAGTGCCTACATGAAGGTTGGTCTCACTTCTGTCAGATAGGTACTGAGTTTGTGTTGAATGTTAAAAATAAGCAAAAGTAGGAAATTGACTGTTAATGCCACAATTATAATTGCTTGTTGCTATTGTCACAGTTGCACAACTACACCTTAATGGGGCCTGCAAATCTGGCGGCCAGTGTTTTGGAAATCAGACCTGACTGGGTTTGACTGGAAAAAGTAACTTGACCAATCTGATTAGATTAAAGCCAGATACCAGTCAAAAACTGGTGAAAAAAAACTGTCATTTGAATCGGTTGGTACCATTAATGGTTCTAAAAGTACTTTATGATTTCTATTATCATTTTTATACATCATAACACTCAAGCTGGGCAAACCAGATGGTTGAACTAGATGGAACCCAGCTGCCTAGCCAAACAGTTTGCCCTCCTGTCCATTTTTGGAAACATTGATTATATGATAAAAGCTTTGCTGGACCTGTTAAAATCTTTATATGCTGTGTTTTATGTTAGCTTGCATTCTAGAGCTCGCATGGTTGGACACTCTTCCAAACCAAGGTGGCCAATAGCTTAAAAGACAGCCCAAGATCCTCCCAGTTTACGGCCCATCAGGCGAATGACCTTGACATGAATTGTGACCAATTAGACATCCATGATGGGATCTTCAGATCCAATCTGTTCATGAGTAGTAAGATCTAGATGTGGGCTGGCTATTTGTTGGGCTACGGCTAAAGATGCTGCAGGTTTCTGCCTTTTACCTGTTGATCCACTGTGGAACTCTGGCCCTTCATGCTCACAAACAATATGTAAATGGGATGATTGAATGGTATGATTAAAGATAAGTAAACTATCAAATATGCATCTAACCAAGCTATTTATACCCTTCTAACCTATACACTTTAAATATATATATATATATATATATTAATGTGATTGTCCTGTATCTGGATTCTCAAGTCCGAACATAGAGGGATCTGGTTCCAAATCTGAATGTTCTAGTTCCTATATGCATGGATCTAGATCTAGATCCAAATTTCTCTCAGATCCAAACATAGGTTTCATGCCCACTTTATTCGGAATACGAGACTTCGGAAAATGGATGTCATTTGGAGCCCGTACTATTAAAGTGGGAGCATGTATATTCCTTTTATATATCAATTGTGGGGTACAAACCTGACTGGATCCGGATTAGGGCTAAAAAGAGGTCCTTACTCAGATTTTTTTTCCTTGTTCGAGCCCTTGGGTAATCAGAGGTCCATCAACTTCCATATGACATCCCTATCACCAATGCTGCTGATGCTGATCAGATAGACCATTCAGTGGGGTCAATGGCCCCCCTACAGGCCACGTGGCTCACCACAGGTAGATGATCCTGAGTTCCCTTCTGTTCTGGTGTTGTCATTCATAGCAATAACCACACTAACAGTCTAATATGAATTGAATGCCAGTGCTAATTAACAAATCTTCTGAAACAGAACTGATTGTGTATTAATTTCATTTCAACCACTACAGGCTTTATCACTTTCATTCCCACTTCCTATCGCTTTCTCCACATCTACCAATGGCCTGGGAAGAAAGAAAAAGAAGAGAGAAAAAAAGAGTCTAGCCCCTTTTGATATTTTTCTGATGAGAGCTTTCTCCCACCCACGTCTTGTTCCTTTCACTGCCCTGCCCACTCCCAACCCCATCAGTGACACCACTTAAATATGTGCTCCCACAAGACCCCACCAAGAAACAAACACTTTGATTTTTCATAGCATGAGAAGCTCTACAAAGTAGAAGCCAACTTGTCTCCTCCTCCTCCATGGTAAAATGAGATGGTTGTATGCCCATGAAGAATTTATCAAGTCTAGATCTTCTATACATCACAGCTCTGTTTGCTACAGCTCTTTCTCTCCTTCCTCCAGCTTCATGTTTCGAAGGACCGATAGTCGCCACTTCTCGGGTAGTTATTCAATCATCTTTTCTTGTTGCTTGAATGGTAAAGATTTGGATTATTTCTTGATTTGTGCGTGTCATTTGGAACAAGAAATTTGATTTATCTAGGAAGTTTTAGTTAATTATATTTGAGAAACGTGATGATGAATTGTTTCAAGGCCGTGCC
This sequence comes from Camphora micrantha, assembly GCA_003546025.1. NCBI lineage: Eukaryota > Viridiplantae > Streptophyta > Magnoliopsida > Laurales > Lauraceae > Camphora > Camphora micrantha. The sequence continues at coordinate 15,879,190 of QPKB01000003.1, read as the reverse complement.
TGATTGCTTTTCTTTATCCATAAGGACTAGATTCACTTGACTGCTTGATACATGTTCCAATTCACATCCAATATAGAGAGATTGTGGTATTGTTCTTATAGTAAATTTGTGTGATGAATAATATATTGCACTAAATTTTTCTGGGTGATCATGGGTTTCATCTATAGGGGTTGTTTTATGAGGAAAAGACGCGGTTGGGATCCATGCCGCCGGGCTGCCACAACCGATGCGGTGAGTGCAAGCCATGCATAGCAGTGAAGGAGCCCACGGTTCCCGCACATGGTCCAGATGACCCTGCATATGGGAATGCAGTTCCTGTAGAGGCGCCTTCATGGAGTTCTATCGCCAAAAGTTCTGATTACAAGCCACTGGGGTGGAAATGCCAATGTGGCGACCGCCTTTTCAACCCTTAAAAGGCTTCTTCATGCAATGACAATGCTATATATCTGCTACATCATAGTTTGAGGAGATTGGAATTGAGATGAGATTGCATTGGACGGCCATGGTTTTGTCACATGCATGACTTCTCTAATATGGGCTTATAGTGCTATTAACAGCATTTTTTTTTTTTCAGGTTTCTTTTTAAGATTTCCTTTGTTGTATTGCTGCTTAGATTCTTTTTGAGCGAAGGATATAGCACCACTGTGTTTTCTATGATTCTACTTGGAATTTATACTTCCAGAGGAGCTGTAGTAGACCTGTTAAGTCTCTTCTATTTACTGAACACTGACTCTGACATTTTTCTTATCTTTTTTACTGTTTTATTTGGTGGAGGTAGTGGGTAATGCAGAAGCAGTGTCCATTGCCTTGTCTATTTTAAGTTCTTGGGATTCTATCCACAGACCTTTTTCCATCACTGGGGTTGGGTGGCACATTGGCTGGTCCTTCGTTTTCACCTAGATGAGCACTAGCAACCCACCCTTTTAGCAATTAGTCACATGGGGTAATGGGCATGGAGATCCAAACCTTCCAACAGGGAGCATGTGGGCATCACTAGATTCGTATATTATACAAATAATCCAAAAATATTAGTAAGTGGCCATCAACTTTTCATCATCACCAGAACAACCACTTACCTCACTGGTAAATGGCAGCAGTTCTCACCAAGCTGTTCAGGGTTTGAAGCCAATAAGGCCTTGAGCTGACTGTAGCCAAGGCCTTGGGCTGACTGAATTGATTAAAAACGGAAGGCTGAGTCTCCCTGTAAGCCCATCAGAAAACCCAAAATACAACCACTACCCCAATAAGAAACCCATTTACACTATTATCATAACTGGAATAAAATATGTTTTGACACAATTTTCCTTGTTCGCATGCGTTTAAACAAAAATGAAGATGTATAGTTATTAATGATAGATATGTAAAAGGAGTACATATGAACATGTAAACAGGCCTAATGGGCCTCAATGCCCTAACACAAGTATATATATACGTTACTATAGAAGTCCATTAAAAAACCGGAGTTTGGCCCATTGGGCTCATACCGTGACTCAATCTTTTATAATCATTCTGGCACCAAGCTGGCTCCGGGTCCACTTTCATGCCCTAGCCAAGATGGGGCTTCTATTTTATAGGCCATAAATTCTCCTGGCCTCTTTACAAAAAAAAAACAAAGGTCTAGTGGCCACTTCTGGCTATCTTTGCTCTTCACTAGATGGAAGATTTAATCTCATGTGACTACTACTTTTCTGGTATGCTTAATGATCTAAACCGTCTCCAGTAAACCACACCATACATGGGGTATGCCAAAGAGGAAATCAGTTTTCTGAGTGCTGGGCTTCCACTTGACATGGGCGCCAGTGAAGGTTCCTACCTTTTCCAGCTTGGGCTTGGCTTGAACACTGATTGAGCTGAGCCAAAACAAGTTTGACAAACTTAAATTGAGCTCGAGCTGGTTGGTTAAAAACTGAGTTGAGCCAGTGCAAGCTTGGTTTGACCTCATATATGTTACACAATAAAGCTACTACATGACTATTTTTCTTAGAAACGACTTACATAAGCAGTAATCCCCATTTTAACCAACCAAGGTGGCTGGACTCTTGAGAGACCCCACTAGCAAAGAGTGAATCAAAAGTCACCAGCATCGGGGGAAAAGACTGCCTGCTTGCACATATAGGGGAGAGGACCAGAACTTGCAATCACCTTTAGAAGACCATATATTGATCATATAAAGACCTTTTAAATGAACAAATAATGCCTATACAAGGACCAGCATGAATGGACCGTACGCATATTTCATTTATTTATTGGTTAGAAAGGACCATACAGATATTAGAAGGATGGGCTCGACGTGTCAAAATCAGGTGGTCATCAGAGTACACATTCCACTAAATGTAGTAAAAGTCTACATGGACCGAATTTTTGGGGCCGTTCCTTGGACCGGTCCCAAAGTTCGGTCCCAATATCAGATTGATTGATATTGGGACCGAACTATGGGGCCGGTCCAAGGATCGGTCCCAAATTCGGTCCATGTAGCATGATATGTGCATATTAACTGGTCTATCGGGCTCACTAAGGGCCTTTCCAATTTTGAGGAAGGTGGGAGATGTAAAGATCTACAAGAGACCTAGGAGTTGTGTGCACGAAATATTTCTTTTTCTTTTTTTTTTTTTTTTTTTTTCTCTGCCCCCAAATTGGTATTCCGAGTTGTTCATATTATTTATTGTTCTATTAAGCTTTTAACACATTAATTTGAAAAAAATTATGCAGAAGTTTTAACAAAATCCTAACTTATAATTAAAACAAATTTTCTACACTTTTGTGGCCCCCAATCAATGATACAAACTGTTAAATGTTCTCATATAAATGTTAGGCATCAAGATGTTTAATTTCATACCTTAAATCTTCATATATTTCGAGAAATTTGCGAAAAATATCCATAAAATTCAAACACATGTTAAACCATTGAATGCACTCATTTACACATATCAAAAAAGGCAATTTTGACTAACATAATAATGTGTTTCACATATTTATAAGCTAGATCGTGTCTTTCACAAAACATTTGCACATATAATACTTACTTATGTAAAACTCATTTCCCTATCCCATGCCTAAATAAGTGATACTTGTTAAAATTCATACTGGGATTTTAATAGTGAATGTGAAGGGGGTAACTTTATCAAGAGTAGAATCCACCTAAAAGCCTTGTAGACAGTTCTCATCCTATTATTGTCAATATCTTGATAAATATTGGTCCAAGTGAAATTTTAATCGAGTTGGTTGAGCCCCACATAGGCCCGTAACCAAAATGAAACATCATTAATATCATGCATGGCGCGTTGAACCACCTCTTGGCTTTGATTGGTTAGCAAAAAAACAACATATGGCTTGAAAGGTACTAGACGACAACTACTACTACTTTTTTATGTATACTAGTGGAGACCTGTACGTGCAATGCACGTGCAAGGAACATATTACTTTAGTATGATAATCTGAATAAACAAAGTCATTTAAAAATTCAATATTAACTATCCCAATGGAGAATGACCAGTTTATGTATAACTCATTTTTTTGGCAAATTAAGTAATTTACAATCACTCATTGTTCTTATGAAATTTAGTAAAAGCTTCAATAGAAAAAAGTAAGAAGAAGATGAAATAACAAGATATATGGAAGGAAACTAATTAAAAAAAAAAAAAGTTGAAAACCAACATTTTCTAGCCATACATGATTAGACAGAATACTCATCAATTTCAATATATATCGATAGTCCGGCCTATTTCCCATTAAAATTTGTCTAAAATCTAGTGCCAAATACATACAAAATTCAATGAAACAAAATACTAACTAACCAAAACAGTACTCAACTTATAGCATTAAACGAATCAACAACAAATCACAAGGATTCCAAGCAAATTATGTCTTTACAGTAATTGAGATCAAAATTGAAATTTTCTACACTTGAATATCTCCACTGAAATTTCTCATTTGAGTTATTCTAGCGAATGAACAAATTCTTTAAACACAATCTTTTTCATGATAATTTGAGTTAAGCATTTCATCGAAATATAATAATAATAAGTGGGCCCACAGATGTGTAGTTTTCTTTGATTATATAGATAATATAATATAATAATACTAAGTAGGGCCCACAGATGTGTAGAGAAAAAGCATGACAAGTTCTTCTACTAAGTGAGGTCCACAAATGTGTAGTTCTCTTTTATTTTATATATATAATATAATAATACTAAGTGGGGCCTACAGATGTGTAGATGTAGAGTAAAAGCATGATAAGTTCTTCTACAAAGTAGGGCCCATAGATGTGCAGTTCTCATTTTATTATAAATATATCTAATATAATAGTACTAAGTGGGGCCCACAGATGTGTAGAGAAAAAGCATGACAAGTTCTTCTACTAAGTAGTATAATATAATAATACTAAGTGGAGCCCACAGATGTGTAGATGTAAAGAAAAAGCTTGACAACTTATTCTACGTAGTGGGGCCCACGGATGTGTAATTTTCTTGTATTATATATATAATATAATAATACTAAGTGGGACCCATAGATGTCTAGATGTAGAGAAAAAGTATAGCAAGTTCTTCTACTGAGTGGGGTCCACAGACGTGTAGTTCTCTTTTATTATATATAATATAATATAATATAATATAATATAATATAATATAATAATACTAAGTGAGGCCCACAGATGTATAGAGAAAAAGCATGACAAGTTCTTCTCTTTTATTGTGGCCTACATATGTGTAGTTCTCTTTTATTTTATATATATATATATAATTATAATACTAAGTGGGGCCCACAGATGTGTAAAGAAAAAGCTTGACACTTTTTTCTCTTTTATTATAAGGGCACAGATATTATATGATTATTATTATGATATAATAAGAATATATTATTATATTATCTTTTATTATAATATTTGGAGGGGTCACACAAAGGTGTAGTAAAAAAGTATGCAACTTCTATTCTCTTTTATAATAAGAGTATAGATTTTATATTATTATTATAATATAATAATAACATATTATTATATTATATTATATTATATTATATTATTTGGGGGTGGGCCCCACAATGGTGTAGTGAAAAAAGTTTGCAACTTTCTCTCTTTTATAATGGTAGTAGAGTAGGAGAAGTAGTAGATAGTAGATATTTGGGGGTGGGCTCAACAATGGTGTAGTGAAAAAGTTTGTATGAGATAGATAGATAATAAGGGTCTAGATATTATATTATTATTATAATAATATAATAATAATATATTATTATATATTATTATAAAATTTTGGGTGGGACCCACAATGGTGTAGTGAAAAAACATTGCAACATTGCCTCTTTTATAGTAGTAGATAGATTAATCGGGTAATTTTTAAATAAATCCCTCAGTTTTCACCCTTTTTCAGAAAAATCCCCTATAAATTGGGAATGCAAAAAAATATATTATACTATATTTTTAATTTTTTTTTTAAGAACGTCCTCTTACAAACCCTAGTAGTAAGAGGCATAAATTCTAACCTGCCTGCAAAGGTTTTAAACTTAGACAATTACCTTTCCTCACCTGTCGGCAGAGGAGAGGGCTGGGAAAAAACAAAGGGTTATTTTTTTATTAAGTTTTGCAGTAATGGCATTAGATCTATGGATCATTTTTTTCCTTAAAATATCCGAAATTGCCCCCTATCCCTTTTAACCCCTTCGTGGGAAAGAGAGGGTAAAAAGGCCTAAGGTAAAGTCAGTAGTCACTTTGAGAGAAAAAGTCAATAAAACTAGCGTTGTTACTGTCAATTAAACCAAAAGGACCGACTTGAAAATGCAACAAAAAAGTCAATGTTGTTTTTGATATTTCCATAGGGATTCTCTTAAAAAACAGGGGTGAAAACTGAGGGACTTATTTGAGATTTATCTATATTAAATCAACAATTACAAAGGAGTAAGCAAAGCTACATCTCTTTCCACCCCCAACTTAACCAAAGTATCCACCATACCATTGTCCGACTAAAGCACATGATAAAACTCAACATTCAAAGATGATGGCCAAGTCTAGATTTCATTGAAAAGACATTAAAATTTCCATGGACCCTTCTCCAAACAAAACATATAAGAAATTACATCTAAGGAATCGCTTTCAACAAATATATCAGTCTTTAGAGTAAGCACTTGCATTTTTCTTTTATATGAACATTTAAACTATGGGCCTTTTTATCATGTGCCTAGAATGGTCTCATATTCCTTGAAAGAATCTCAATTCAATGTAAGGACTTATTTGCACGACGAGCGAATTTAATAATGTGCTTTATCGATTTTTATTTCTTCGAAAAAGAGAAATCCAGCAGCACTCCTACCTCTTTCATAGAAAGTCAGAATCCTTTTTATAGGGAAAAAAATCGATTCATTTTTCCTTTTTTTATAAGCCCGACTAGCTGATTCTATGATAGAGAAAAAAATCATTTTGATCTCCCGTACAGCTCCCCAATCTATTGATTGGTGTATATATTTTTCTCATTGAAAAGGGAATAAACGGATATTCCTGGTTAGATAGGAATTTGTTTCCCACAAGATAGGTAAGAATACAGCGATGTCTCCCACGACAAAATAAAATTCCATGGAGTGTGAAATCGTCTCATTGAACAAGTCTAAAAGGTAATTCCAATGTATCTGGACACAGTGATGTCAACTTGTCATTACTTTCTTTTTTTTTATAATCCTTTTGCATCATTGAATAGTAAAAGGATCTCACCAACCCATTATTTAATGGGAAATGAAATGATTCTTTCCTGCAAGCACTGGTGCACTACAGTCTACAGTAGTGATTTAGGTCTGCTAACACCTATTTTTATATTTCTACTGCTCCACTTTGTCCAATCTAACTCTCTTTTGTCAAATCTCTTCAAGCATGTGTAATAATCTAAATCTGATTTTGAAAGAAGTAACATGTACCTAGAACATCGTGCATTAAATATAGTTTGTATTTTTTCACACATAATCAACTCAATAGTATATGTTAGATTATCGTGCATTATATATATAATTATAGTTTTCAAACATGATGATCCAATGGTATAAGTAAGTTGTAATTTTATTTGGCCTAAGAACTAGGCCACACCCATGTAGAGGGATCCTTGTAACACAGAGAATTTGTATAATTTCATTCTAAATATTAATAAACTCAGCCAATTATAAGAGGATAGTCTCTATTCTTTTATTCAATATACTTTGCTATTTAGAAGGAAAAAAAAAAAAGATATGATCCATTGAAAATTAAGTAAAATTGGTGTTGCCTTTTAGTACTCTCCCTTCCAAAATAAGAAGAGTAATTAATTTTGATTGCACTGCCAATTGCTCCCTATCATTTGGAATTTCATGTTTGGTTAGTGAAATTCTAAAAATGTAGCCTTCTGAAATATTACTTTTGGCCTTCAAAATTTTTTCAGAATTTGGTTTCATAACAGTGGATTGTATTTGAGCATTTGGACAATTCTAGTTGAAAGTAGCATTTTTAAAATTTATGTTTCTCTCCAACAAAGAAACTGTTGGGATTTCAATTAACACACGGGTTACACTTTGTTACACCCCTACCCGAACTAATCATAATTAAGGCTAATTAATTAAGATTAATGCTAATTAAGCATGGATAATTGAGTTAACTGAGGTTAATGACCCAAGAGAGATAAATCAATCTCAAATGGCACATTAAGCCTAATGAAATGGATTAAAATGAGTTTAGACTCAAACAAGGTGAATTAAGGACTTTTTCGTAAATACGGGTTTTCGCGTATTTCGTCAAATACGGAAATTCTTGATACCAACGTGCGTATCTCGGAGAGTACGTCAACTTTCATAATAAACACGATTCCATTTGACCTCAAATGGGCCAAGTGAGGAGTCATTTGACTCAAAATGAAAATAGAGTAAATGAGAGGCGGTTTAAGTGTTAAGAGAGCATATATTAGAGTGAAATGGGTTTTCTTTCATTTCATCCTTTTGAAGCTTAAGAAGAAACCCTAGGCTCTCCATTCCTCTTTTCCTTTTTCCATTCCTCTTGTTGAGAGTGAGATTTAAGAGGGTTTGAAGTGGAGTTTGGAGTAGAGAGCTTCATCTTCATCTTCTTCCTCAAGAGTTTTCACCATTATTGAAGTGTAGAGCTTGAGAGAAAGCTTAAGAACCCATTTCTTTGGAACTACAAGTAAGTAAATGACCTCCCTTGTGATTTCCAAGTTCCATTAGTGATTATGTAGTGGTTTCTAGCACCAATGACTCATGGGAGTTCATTTGGGTGTTTTTCTTGATTAAGGTTTGAAGTTTGGGGGTTTAGTCTCAAACCAAGTTAGGCAAAAGAGGTTTTGAGTTCATTGGCTTCATTAAAGACAAGTGTAAACTTTCCTTGTAATTAGTGTTAACTATGATTGAAATGTATGGAATTTTCATGGGTTTTATGCATTTATATTGAGTTTTGGGTTTGTTATGGGTGATTAATGAAGTAATTAAGGAGTGATTGAAAGTATGATTATGAATGAATGTGAGTGGATGACATATGAGGGGGAACAGGAGGTTCCAATGGTTCTACAGGTTGGGAAATGGATTGGAAGAATGAGAGTAGAAGAAGGAAGAAAAAAAAAAATCAGAAGTTCTGAACTCGGAGAATGAGTTTCTGGGTACTGGCGGCTAGCCGCAAGGCTAACCGCCAAGCTAACCGCCATAAATTCGCAAAATAGTCAGCCTCTGGAAAGCTGACCGCGAGCTGACCGCGGTTTTGTGGTTAGCCGAAATGGGAATTTCAGCTAGCCGCCAGGTAACCGCCAAGCTGACCGCAACCGAGTCAGGATTTGCATAGCTTCTGGAAAGCTAACCGAACTCGGTTCGGCTAGCCGCCAACTATACCGCGGCTAACCGCCAACTGGACTAGTCATGGTTAGACTAAATTAGTGAGAATTAATGGTATTTTAAGAGGGTTCATTGAGTGAACCATAATTGGATATTGCCTAAGCTCCATGGGTGTTAATTAAGGGGACTGGAAATGCACATATTAAATATATAAATGTGATGTCCATCAAGAATAACACGTGCATTTGGAAACCAATGATTATACCCGAATGGTTGTTTAGGATTGAGATAGGATTGAGATAAGATAGAGTAGAACCAAGTGTGGTTAATGTTATACTCATGGTGTCATAGTGATCAATCTAATGAGATTGATATCGTTGTTATTCCTTTCCTTTGTCATGAAAGGAATCATTGTGTTAATTGGATCCATAAAAAGGATTTCTCACTGAATGTATTGATAATTGAGTCTGGCACTACCTAGCGATTGTATTAGAACTCCAAGTGAGTTCAATGATTAATGAATGACTAATCCTGCTGCAGCAGATGGTATTGGGGGTGTTCCGGAAACTCCGTGGTGATGCTAGTGTCCCTGGCCCGGGCACTGGTAAGTCCTACTTATACATCCGATCATACCTTCGGGTAGTGATTGAAGCCTCCCTTTGAGGGGAGATGGTAAATGAATAAATCCCGATCATATCTTAGGATATTGATTGAAGCCTTCCTTTGAGGAAAGATGGTAATGAATTGAATGGAATACAATTTAAGAATGCTATGGTAGTTGCCAACTGGTACATGTATACTGACTGATACTGACTGTCATTGTCTAGATTTCTCCAGCATTGAAATTGTTATTATTGCAATGTAAATGTATTGATATACTATTGCAAGAATTGTTTATACATTGTTGAACCGTCGTGTTCATTAGTGTTATTGATGGCATTACAGGCCAGGTTGCCCCTGCCGGCATTGCAGCGCCCCCGGCGCCAGCGGAGGAGACCGCTCCGGTTCCTCCGGGAGGTTTGATAGAGTGGAATCGGCGGGATACCATCTGATTTGGTATCCGAGGGCGAATTTGGAAGTTGAACATTTTTTAAATGTATTGAATAGTTGTTCATAGATTCATTTTGAGATGTAATTAATATTTTGGAAATGTAATTAATGGAAATCTGCATAATGTTTTTGGAAATGCAGTGTTGACAAATGTATATTGTAAATGATACATGTATAAGGACTTCCTTTTGTATACATGTAAATCGTATATGGTTATTGTCAAATATATATATTGTTTCCGCAAAAGTTTTTATATTTGACAGGTACTTGAGATGATATCCCTTGTGGATCTCGTTTTAACTTCGGTTAATTCGGGGTTTACGGGAGTAAGTATGGTAATTACGGCTCGGCTCGGGCCCGGGTCGTGACACACTCAAACATCATATCAATTTAGAATCTTGTAGAGTGATATCCTATCTATTATAGTTTCAATCACTTCAACTAAAGTGGGTAATGTACAAATAGGAAAATAATGGACTACCGTTTTCATCAATCCTAACTCAATTCCACTTTGCTTCCTTTTTTGGCTATGCGTTCCTTCTCTGGACTCTCCCACTTGAGCCCTTCTCCCTTGTTAGATCAAGCCTCTGTTTTGGCCTTTACCAAAGGTGCCGGCCCACCTTTAGAAAAGTTCCAACAACCAACCCTTATGGGACACATTCATTGATCTATTGGTTATTTACTTTTTTTTTCATGGTAAAAGTATTGGTTATTTACTTAAAGCAAAGGGTTAAAAACAAACTCTTAATCAAATAGCTGTCACATGAATGAAACAAAAAACCTATCAACTGAGTAGTCATGTAAGACAAAGGCAAATTTCTATATATGAGTGTGTTTTTTCAATGAAAGGGTCATGTATTTTTTAACAACTTCAAAAAGGCTCCTATAGTTTATTCCAACAAAAGCCTCCCATGACCAACATCAACTTACAAAGATGTGACCTCCACCGTCATCACTCCCACAGCTTTCTCTTTTTTGATTGATTTACCTCTTTACTGTGCTGAGATGAAGATAGACATTCACTATTTATCATCATATGGAGTTTTGTCTGTCCAACTCTATAGAGCTATCTTTGATTAATGTAGTTCTTTTCACCTTTTATCTCTCTTAATTTGGTACAATGCCCAATTTCTTGTTCACCAAAGCTTTATTGACAATTAGATTGAATCTCAACAAAATTTATGGGGAAGAACCATTCAAACTTTATGGCTGTAATTAAATCTAGAACTAGGGTAAATTGATAGGGCTAATTTTTTCATGAACCTTGTCGTAAAGTGGCATTTCCATTTATCCTACTCCCAAATGATAGTAATGAACCCAAGTGGCCCCCACGAGCTGAACTACATATCACAAAATGTAGACAGCTCGTAGGTGAAAATCTTCCTATCATGAAAAGGGACTCTATGCATGGACACATGATTGATTGATAACTCGGTGGAAATCTTAACCCATCATGTTATAGTTGGGTCCGCCACACAAGGACCCTTGATTGGAATTGATTACATTTCATATAGCGGGGTCCACTTTTAAAGATTTTTTGAGTTATATTTTTTTTTATGAAATTCAATCCAATAATGAATATTATTCGAATTATTGCATATTTTGATATGCCAATTTATGGGGATATAATAAGTGTGAGCAAGTTGGAACTGATCACAAAGAGTCTCACAGGGTGGCTAAAGAAAACGGTATGTAGCACTCAAATAAAGCTCAATTTGTGTGTTGATTATTCCATTAGAACATTATCCTACTCCCGAGGGTTTAGAACGCATCATTTTTGCTATCAACCCAAAAGAAAGGTAATGATTAGATGGGTTTCATATACAGAGAGAGGAGGGGAAGGAGTGTGTGGCAGGGTCTAGTGGCTATAAAAAAATAGGGTGGACCCCATATAAGGGGGTAATATTTCCATTTTTGCTTCAAGTGCCATTTAATACTAGCGACTTGGATTATGTGAAGGATGAGCCCCACATGTATTAAATTAGGTTAACAAAGATCGATTATCTTTCTGAGAAGAATGGATTGAAAAAAAAAACAGAGAAGACATGATTACGCCAAGTGCCATTTTTTATTTTTATTCTTTGGCCTAAAATAAGGCCTTAATAAAACTAATCAAATTAAGGTTTAAGTTTTTTAGCAAATTTTCAATTAAGGATAACCAACATCTCCATTTTTTCCTTCACCTTTGCCATTTTTCCCTCCATTCCTTCACCAGTGTTCTTATAGTGATTGACGACATCCAACATCCCCATGGCGATTGAAAGCATGTAGTGGATGTTGGAAGCATGTCATGATTTTAAATGTAGGATCATTTGGGTATTTTAAAAACAATCGAGAGAAGCAAGTCACCAAAAATACCTCTAATTGGTCAAATGCCCTTAGATTTTGTGTTGGTCAAATGCCCTTAATTGGAAACTTCCTCAAAAATTTAGGCCCTATTTTAAAATTTTTAAAACTTGTGTCCTTTTTGAAATAAGGAAAAACTTAAGACCTTATTTGAGATTTTCCCTTAAAAAAGAGTTGTTAATAAACCAAGCATGCATGCGTTTTGAACGATCTGTGATTGGCTAGCTAAACCAGGACATGATACCCCCTTCCAAACATTAATTTGACTATAAGGTGCTGACAACTGCTACTATTTCTTGTTGTATTTTTTAATTTGATGATTCTCCCTCTTCGATCTACGCCATGATAAATGCCATTATTTAACTCCTTGTGTCTCTCCATCATTCTTTGGAGTAATCACCCATATTTTTCCTTATATAAAGAATTGAACAATGGCAGCGCTAGACAGCATCCGGGCATTTTTTTTCCTACATTTTTCCTTATATAAACAATTAAACAATGGCAGCGCTGGACAGTCTCCGGGCATTTTTTAGGAAAAAAATGCCCCTCTTAATAAAACTCACATGATAAATGCCATTATTTAACTCCCTGTATGTCTCCATCATTCTTTGGAGTAATCACCTATATTTTTCCTTATATAAACAATTAAACAATGGCAGCGCTAGACAGCCTCTCGGCATTTTTTAGGAGAAAAATGTCCTTCACATGGATGCATGATGATCCTGCAAGTCTGTTAAATGAAAAGATCTATATGACTCCTACCTATATGTAAAACTTATAGTCCATGAGATCATCTTAACCATTTGATCATGAAGAAGAATTGGATGAGTGTCAAATTTCGACTTGTGACAATTCATGGTGGGGTAGTGCGTGTGAAAAGGCTAACTTGACTCAAGGTGACCCCTAATTGGTCTGCAAATCCTATCGAAGGTCCCAAGATAAAGAAGTCTTTGTTCACAACAATCCTACCAATTTGAGTGTCAATGATGGCTGCGAAATAAAACAAAATGGCACTTTCGGAGTTCTCGTGAGAGCAACTTAAGATAACTGAACGGGAGCCCTTGGGCCAAAGAAAATGGTCCAATTGCTTGGAGTTCTGGAGAAAAAGACAAACAAGTCTAGTTTCCCACTCATCTAAAGAGAGAGGAATGAGATAAAGGAAGAAAAAGGAGATCGAGGAAGGGGGAGAAGGAAAAGGAAGAAGAGACATTGCAATGTGTTTGTAGTCTCTACTTGACAAAGTGTCATTTGACAACCCTCACAATTAGTTTGCCCACAGGAAGATTGAGCGTATCATTAATATTATAATTTACACAATCTTATGTATTTTAATAATTATTTATTCATCAATCACGTTATCTATGACATGCCTAACTTTATGGTGAGACAAACGCGTTTTGCGTAAAATTTGAGGACATCCAATAAATATGATCGGCGTTCACTTTGAATTGCTTGGATTTTTAATAGGTGAGCCGCCTATAATTTCCCCTCCTTAATTCCACTCACAAATTAAAAAGGGTGTGGGAGATGATTAAGGGGTTCTTATGGGACAGATTTTCCATTGATTATCTAATTAATCAAAATGACAGTAACATGAATGAATTAGGCCTTTTCTCAAAGGCCAAAGCCCAAGCCATATCAAGTTCCTCCCCATTTCATACTCATAGACGGCGGTTGTAAATTGAAGGACAAAAGGAATAGTCAAACATATGTAGATTTCTCCAAAGTCCCTGTTCATATATTTGTCTCACGTGCTATCATCATATTCGTTAAAAAACGAATCAGCAGTCGATCGGCACTCTCTATAAAGTGCAAGTTCTTTCTCCCCCTGCTTCATAGCCATACAAGTTACAAACACTGCTCTTCATCATTATCTATATTGTCCCTCACACACACACACAGAGATGGGTTCTGAGCATGTGGACAGGCCTCATCTCATCTGCGTTCCATACCCAGCTCAAGGCCATGTCACACCCATGCTCAAACTAGCCAAGCTTCTCCATGCCAGAGGCTTCTTCATCACATACGTCAACACTGAATTCAATCACAACCGTCTGTTGAGGTCCAGAGGACCAGATTCCCTCAACGGCCTGGATGATTTCCGGTTCGTAACCATACCCGATGGTCTCCCGCCGTCGGATCGCGATGCGACCCAGGACGTCCCAGCTCTCTGCGAATCCACCAGCAAAAACTGCACTGTGCCGTTTCGTGATCTTATTGTAAAGATCAATAGCACTGTTGGGGTTCCTAAAATCAGTTGCATCATCTCAGATGGGGTCATGAGCTTCACCTTAGACGCAGCAGAAGAGCTTGGGATTCCTGAGGTGTTGTTTTGGACACCCAGCGCTTGTGGGTTCTTGGCCTATATCCATTATCAGCAGCTTGTTGAGAAAGAAATCATCCCTTTTAAAGGTAGTAGTCGCACCTTCACACCACCATCGCTTCACTTGAGTGAGGGTGAAGAAAATAATCTTATATTTTAGATTCAACAACATGTTCTAAACAAAAACTTGAAATCAACACATATTGGATGATGCTGCACATTTTGATTGTAAGTCGTTCTAAAAATATTATTTCACCAAGAGCCATTTTACAATTGAAGTTAAAAATAAAGGTGTTTAACAAAAGACAAATTAAAAGAACTCACTAATTTTGGGTATGTGATTGATTGTGTTTGAACAAACAATAGCTTAGTTAACTAATATTTATTCTCTCTACTTTGGTGCACAGATGAGAACTTCTTAACAAATGGATCTCTAGACATGCCCATCGATTGGATTCGAGGGATGGATGGTATCCATCTGAGGGACATCCCATCGTTTATCCGAACAACAGACCCCAATGATATCATGCTCAACTTCTTCATCAGAGAAACTCAAAGAGCAACCAAAGGACTGGCGGTGATCATGAACACTTTTGACGACTTCGAACACAAGGCCTTAGACGCTCTCAAGGCCATGTTCGCTAACTTTTACACCATAGGCCCACTCAACACCCTCTCTAACCAATTCCCAAAGAGCGCTTTGGACTCTTTGGGGTCGAATTTGTGGAAAGAGGACTCAAAATGTCTGGAGTGGCTAGAAAACAAGGAACCCAAATCAGTGGTGTTCGTCAATTTTGGTAGTATTACAGTCATGACAGAAAAACAGCTCGAGGAGTTTGCATGGGGGCTGGCAAACAGCAACCACCCCTTCTTGTGGATCACAAGGCCAGACCTTGTCATGGGCAGTTCGGCGATGCTGCCGCCGGAGTTTGTGAAGGCGACTGAAGAGAGGGGTCTGCTTTCGAGCTGGTGCCTGCAAGAGAAGGTGCTTCAACACCCTTCAATTGGGGTGTTCTTGACGCATTGCGGGTGGAACTCGACGATTGAGAGTGTATGTGGTGGAGTGCCTGTTATCTGTTGGCCTTTCTTCGCTGAGCAGCAAACCAACTGCCGATATGCCTGCACCGAGTGGGGGATGGGCATGGAGATCGACAACAATGTGAAGAGAGATGAAGTGGAGGGCCTTGTGAGGGAGATGATGGAAGGAGAACAGGGGAAGGAGATGAGGAACAAGGCTATGGAGTGGAAGGACCTTGCTGAGATTGCTACTAAACCAGGGGGGTCGTCTTTCAACAATTTCGAACATGTAGTCAACCAATTTCTCTGGCCTGCAACAAGCTGAATTATAGCTGTGCTCCTTTACCTTTAAATAATATATATGTGGGTGGGATGGGACCCTACTCAAGTGTGCTTTTATGGTTGGCCGAAATGCATTGGACTGGACTCTTTGTTTTTTATAGAGAGAAGATAAAAAAAAAAAAAAAAAGGGAAAATTCTATCTTGTCCTAGGGCCTTGATGATATATTTTATCAAGATGTGGTTGCTTTCCGCAAAGTTGGGTACAAATTTATTGGGGTTTTATGAAAATTTCTGAAAACCCCCCAACTTTTGTAGAGTTCTATTAAATCTTATCACCTTCCTGTTTGTTGGCTGGAATTTCAAGAATTCTTGTATGGGAAATTCTTGAATTTCCAGACAAAGTGGAATTCCTGAATGCACCTTTGGGCTTGAGCATCCAGGAATTCCACTAACATGCATAGGGAGTGAAATTCTTAGATTTTCAAAGGTCAAAAGAGACATTTGATTTGGTTTGAATTTGGAAATGCTAGTAAAAAAACATGGAATTCAGAAATTTCAAGAGACAGCATGTCATGTTTTCGTGGCAAAAATTCCACTAAAGAAATAGAGCCAAGACATGTTTTCAAAAGTACTTTTGACTGAGATTTGGAATCTACCAAGTAATTCTACTGGTTTTGTTTTAAAAGACTAAAATGTCTTTTTCTTCCAATACAAAATTATATCCTAATTTGAATGATTAAACATAATCAATAACCAAGTTATAAACCTACACTTAAAACAAACTAGCTAGCCTAGCTAGCATAGACTTAAGCTTGAGTTAGCTTGGGTTGCCCTTAGGATTAGGCTATTTAGGTATTTACATTTTACTCAGATTGGTGCAACGTCTTGCATTGGAAAAGGCCAATAACTCAACTCAAATTTCCTTGGCACAATTACGAACTTATGGCAAAAAACACCCCTAATGTTATTTTTAACTTCCTGCTCCAATTTAGTGAATCCATTACTTAACTCAAATTCAATTGACCAAGATTTAAATGGTTCACCGGCATAAGGCATGGGTTTGCTCCTCACATCTTGTGTTCGGGCCCCACTCTAAACTTACCTACTGCATGTGTTTTGTGGAGTCGTGCCCGTGCCGGGGGAATAGTCCTATTAGGTAAAAATACTATGGAATATCCACTTATATGTGTGTATGTGTAAACAAGAACTTGGATGAGGTAAAAGCCTACGTTCCTATTCTTTCCCTCAAGGAACCTCTGCTTAACTTTAGGAAAGTCACCAAAACAAACTATAAATGAGGTAAAAGACTAACCCTCTGCTCCTTTTTTCTTTGGAAGATAAGTATGTCTTAATAAATCACCAAGAAGAATGGCCCGGAAACCCTCTGTACAAAATGAATCACCTCCAACCTACTACAATATACTAACAAGGCGACTAGCTCTGCAAAGGTACATATAGGGACCTACTACCACTTCCAAGTCCCAACCCACTACTTTTTTACCAGTCCTACTCCAAATATTTTTAACCTTAGATATGCCATTTTTCCCGTGCGTGCGGGCTTTCTTTCCCATGTGTGCGCTCTCCTGGACCCAGCCCCTGTGGTTGGGGTACCAAAAAAAAAGGTCGACTTAGAGTTTGTATATATGGATCTATAACAGATCTGGATCCAAATAATTTTTGACATCATATATTGATGGGTTTTGTTTTTAACATATATCTGCCCACATTAACTTGTTTGATTAATATATGTTTTACTTTTGGGTTTAGGCTGGGTATGGCCTAAAAAGGACCGCATTCAAACCCAACCCCAATGCACCCTCAAATGAGCATGCCGTCTTGTTAGAGTAAGGGGGGAATTTGTGGAAGGCTTCAGAATCCTCCGTTTGGGCTGGACTCCAATAATTTTGTGGAGTTGTAGGCCATCTTCAATGAAGTCCTTATTTTGCTGTCATTGCTCCTTTTGGCTTGCTTTATTTCTCTGGTTTTGTTCTCTTGAACAGGGTATTCCTCTGTTTCTTAATGAATTCTATTTTGTCCCTTACAGCGAATTACACGAAAACACCATAATCAGAGTGTGGGAGCAGGCCGCCCATTTAACTTGACCCCTGGCCATAAGTGTCAGGTGCCATCTACACGATGACAAAAATAGATGATCTTAACAAAGGAAGAAATAGAAAATATGAGTAACAAGGCTAATATACTTCATGCATCGCGTCTTGAAAACACCTGTGATTGGTTTGCAATTAAACCAGCACATGGCGCACACCCACAAAACATCAAATGGAGTATGAGATATTTTAGCCATACTTCTTTTTGCTGTAATATTTTGATTTGGAATCAGATCTCCTGTTGCAGCTGTGTATCATATACAACCATGTGATATATGCCTAAAATTTCACTACGGGAGATCAAATAGAAATAATTTGAATCGTTCAAGATGAATTCCATCTCCCTGAAAATATATTATCAAATTCACTTCAATAGGAGTGGCTCCTAACGTTCCATTTAACACATGCTCGTAAGAGTAACAATACCCCTAACTATTATCAATAAAACATATAATTAATATGTAAACATAATCTGATTAACTGGGTCCCACACTTAAATTAAAAGGTCCATGATCCTAGTACAATTATGCATAAGCACGTGTCTTATTGAAATAAAGGAGCATAAGTGCAAATCATTATGTTGCAGGCCAAAGCACTTTGTTGACTAGGTCATCAAAATTCTTGTAAGAAGACCCCCCTGATTTTGTAGCAATCTCAGAAAGGTCCTTCCACTCCAAAGCCTTGTTCCTCATCTCCTTCCCCTTTTCTCCTTCCATCATCTCCCTAATAACGCCCTCTACCTCATCTCTCTTCACATTGCTATCGATCTCCATGCCAATCCCCCACTCCGTGCAGGCGTATCGGCAGTTAGTTTGCTGCTCGGCAAAGAAAGGCCAGCAGACAACAGGCACACCAGCACATATGGTCTCCATTGTCGAGTTCCAACCGCAATGCGTCAAGAACACCCCAATTGAAGGGTGCTGAAGTAGCTTCTCTTGTTGGCACCAGCTTGCAAGCAGACCTCTCTCCTCAGTCGCCTTCACAAACTCCGGCGGCAGCATTGCAGCATCACCTGTAACAAGGTCTGGCCTTATGACCCACAAGAAGGGATGTTTGCTGTTGGCTAGCCCCCATGCAAACTCCTCAACCTGCTTCATTGTCATGACTGTAACACTACCAAAATTGACATACACTACCGATTCAGGGCCCTTGTTTTCTAGCCACTCTACACACGTTGAGTCTTCTTTCCACAAATTAGATCCTAACGAGTCTAAAGAGCTATTTGGGAAGTGGTTAGAGAGTTTGTTGAGTGGGCCTATGGTGTAAAGGTGAGGGATCATGGATTTGATTGCATTTATGGCCTTGTGTTCCAAGTCGTCAAAAGTGTTCAAGATTACTGCTGTCACTTTGGATGCTCTTTGCGCTTCTCTGCAGGAGAAGTTGAACAAGATGTCATCGGGGTCTGTTATTCTGATACAAGTTGGGAGATCCCTAAGCCGGATACCGTCCATCCCTGGAATCCAATCGATGGGCATATCTAGTGATCCATTTATTAAGAAATTCTCATCTGTCCACCACACCAAGAAAGCACAAATTAATTGACTAAGTTATTGTTAGTCCAAACAAAATTTATTGCATATCCTAAAGCACTGACTTCTTTTTTCTTTCTTTCTTTTTACTCTCTTACCATTTTTAAAATGTAAAAGGCCTCTAATGAATTGATATTTTTTTTTACAAGCCAAAGTCACTTGAGGTCTAGAATTTAGAAAAAGAAAATCTCAAGCATAATTACTTAGAAAAATCAATTGGTTAATAGGCTTATACTTGGAAAGGACATGGGCAATCGCCTGCCCAGCTCTATGTATAAGCCAACTAATTACTTTCTTATTCATGTTAGCATAACATTGGACAAGAAATTTAATATCATGAATGAACCTAACCGTGTAAGTCTTTTCCCAATAGTGTAAGTCTTTTTTCAAGCGTTGAACCTCTAGCTGATGGGTGAAAACTATAGGAAACACATTTACACCATAATGCTTAACACAAAAGTAGTGGTAAGGGATCAAGGTCTAGCCTGAATCTACATAATCCTAAGTCCATTGACGGAATGGTATATAGGGTGTCAATGGCCCCCAACAAGCTAAGTCAAAACTAACTTTTACTTTCAATATCGTATTGGGTCAGACCTGGGCTAAAGGCCAGACCCATCAACTCCCATGTTATGCATGTGCACAGGCGGGCCGGTGCACGGCACGAATTTTATCTGTCCTGAGCCAGGCTCATGTGCTGGGAGTGGGGACTGTCGGGCTGGGCCATGCTGGCCCGTTGACCAAGTCAACAGGCCCAGGCACGGTTTTTCCATGCTGGGCTCGGGCCGCCGCCCATATTTACACCTCTAGAGGTATGATATAATTTGATATGAAAACCGATCGTAAATAAAACCTAATATAATACGAAATATATACAGAGGAATGGGTAGCTTTTGAATGTCTGTTCATGATGTCGACAGTCAAACAGCTAGAGGAAGAACGTTAGAAGGGGAGATGTAACCTTTAATAATGCATAGATGGAAGTGGGAAAATGGAGACACCTTTCGTCTCTGTTCTGGGATTTGTTTCCTTGTTTTTCTTATAAGATTCTAGCAATGAAATGGAGAAACAATACTTATATATTAGTCTTTTCCTTCCACGTGGGCTTGTCTTCTCACCATCTCAGCTTTATCCCATCAATGATTTAGGGTTGGGATTACAAATTTTCAGTAATTTAAGCATGGAATTACAAATTTATCTCTTTCTCCTCACGAGGAAAAAAAATCTAAAATTACTGTGGCTCTTTGATACTTATCTGTATAAGATAAAGAGCCTAGGGTTGATATTATTCAATCAGTAGGAAAGACGAGGTGTGTGCATGTCATGAGCATGTGAAAATCAAGTTCAAGACGTACATTTAAGTAAAAAATTGACTCTTTCAAGTCACAGGTTGACTCCCCGAGTGATTGATTTTGAGTTAATTGGGGCCAGTATAGGCTTGAGCTTTCCAACCTTGGTTGAAACCATCTGAAAAATAAGATGATTTTCTTCACCCTCACTCAATTGAAGTGATGATGGTTAGAAGGTGCAGCTACTACCTTTGAAAGGGATGATTCCTCTCTCAACAAGCTGATGACAATGGAGATACCCCAAGAACCCACAAGCGCTAGGACTCCAGAAGAACACCACAGGAATCCCATGCTCTTTCTGCTGCGTCCAAGGTGAAGCTCATGACCCCATCTGAGAGGATGCAGCTGATTCTTGGCACCCCAACAGTGCTGTTCATCTTTACAATCAGATCACGAAATGGAACAGAGCAGTTCTTGCTTGTGGAATCGCAGAGAGCTGGGACGTCTTGGGTTGCATCGCGATCGGAAGGTGGGAGACCGTCAGGTATGGTTTCGAACCGAAAATCATCCAGACCCTTCAGAGAATCCGGGCCTCTGGATCTCAACAGTCGGTTGTGGTTGAATTCGGTGTTGACGAATGTGATGAAGAAGCCTCTGGTGTGGAGAAGCTTGGCTAGTTTGAGCATGGGCGTGACATGACCTTGAGCTGGGAATGGAATGCAGATGATATGAGGCCTTTCCACATCCACAAAACTCATCTCTCTCTCTCTCTCTCTCTCTCTCTCTGTGTGTGTGTGTGTGTGTGTCTCCTCTCTGTCTCTGTGTCGTGTAAAACAGCTTTGAGGGACCATTCATTTAATGGGAAGTCAGTCATCACCTTACAACCAGAGTCTATGAAACGATTGGTAAGGTGTGGTGGGGTTGGGGTGTGGTGAGCCAAAACTAGACTAACTTATTTATAAAGTTTACAGATTCTTTAAGCTAATTAAAAAAAGAAACATAGTAACAATGATGTAGGTATTTGATGTTGTAGTGTCAAGTTTGTGGCTTTCTTTGAGATATATTTATGTGCATATTTTTATAATATTTAAATTGACTAAGAAATAAAGTGGCAGGAAAATAATATAGATAATTGATGTTTTCATATCAAATATATGGCTTGCTTTGAGACATTACAAGGAAGACAACAAATTCAGAATAAACAGATTATATTTATTATTAGAATCATTCTTAAAGTTCTAAGTATCAAAATTCATTCACACAAAAAAAAAAAAATGAAAAAAAATGAAAAAGAAATAAACTTACACATGAGCTACAAATGAAAACTAAAATTATAAATTTTCAGGTTGTTTTCATTTCGATATATAAATTATTATATTGTTAGAAACATTATACACTCTTACCTGCATTTTGTTGTTATTAGCAACCATAACAGTTTCAATTTAGCGTCAAAATGATGCAAGAAACAACTAAGCTGACTTGCCTTTTTGCACGTGGCACTACCTGATAGGTCCAAACGGTAAATCCCTACTTCGTTGAAGCAGGGCATCGGGATTCTCAATATACACAATGTCACTTTTTTTTTCCAAAGTTATCAACATTGGCAACTTTGAAAATCACCAGAATCTCAAGATTTCTATCATGAGATCAATTTTAAAAAAATCCAAATTCCAATTTCAAAAGGGTTATAATCACTTAAAAAATTAAAAGATATCACACATGTTGAAAAGTACTTCTGTGGCCTCTACTAAAGCTTTAAGGTTTTTGTATAATAAGTTAGCGAAGGAAATTAGATATGGTGTCAAAGCTAAATGATGGCGAGTTCAAATCCGAGGAGAAATGACTGAGTATTAAATTGTGTATATCACGAAATATGTGCTGACTGGATTCCAATATAAGGGAGAGTATTGAAAAGTGTTTCTATTGCCTCTAATAAAGCCTTGGTTTTTTTGGTAAAATTGATTAGCAAAACTTTAACCAACCCACTTACGTGGCCTTGCATTGAATCTCTCCCAAGTGTCTAGCTCATGGAAGATTGTGGTCTAGTAATTGTTGTGAAAATATCAGGAACAAAACAACTACAGAGAGCACAATCGGAGGCCAGACAAATCTTTAAAACAGATGATTTTAACCCACATCAAACCCATTATTATACAGGCAATAAACTCCTAACCCGTACCCGTTGTGGGTCAATCCGACCTTTCCCATATTAACCCCATAACCATTGCGGGTAACTATGGGTCAAGTTGACCTAAAAGACTTGCACCCAAAGCTAAATTTATTAACGAGAGTCCTCTAAGGATTTAACCATACCCTACCCGAAACTTAAACTATACTCAAACAAATAAGTTAATTCCTTAAAATGAGATAGGCAGTCTTTAACTTTCTAAATAATCTATCATGATAAGTAATATGGACAAGCTTTGTTTGAATTATGATAAACCTAACGTTAATTTGCTTCTTATATATAACTTAAATTAGACTTACGCTCAACAGATACTAGGTTGAAACTTAGGCATAAGCCCGGTCATGATAACACATTTCACCATTCTTTCTTTCTTGTGCTAATGTAAGGAGAAAATAGTGTGAAAATTAGCATGAACTCAGTCATTACTTGATTTTTTTTTCTATTTTATGTAAGTTATGTCCATTGTATGTTCTTCATATCCACAATCCTCCTAAGAGAGGAGTACACAAAAAATTCTTAAATAATTAACAAAGGGTCTACTCGAGAAAGAAAGAAGAGAAAGAATTATTTATACAATGAGTATAGTATACATTGTTTTAAGTGGTGACTATAGAAATATAATAGCAAAACTAATAGAAATAAAATAAATTTTTCATAAAATTAAGAGAACATTATATCAAAATAAAAAAGATATATTCCATAAAATTAAGTATTGAGTATAAGTTTTAGCTGCCAAAAAAAAAACACCTTATGTGTGTCATGTGGGTTAAACGAGTTGAACCTAACATAAACAGTTTAATTGCATGTTACAAAAGCCTCACCAGCGATCTACCCATATATGATACGGGTCGGGTTGTGCTGGTTCTATATGGGTCGGGTCGGACCAAATTGGCGGGTTGGGTTAGCTTTTGCCAGCTCTTTACAAGTAGAAGGTGGAAGGCTAGTAGCAGAGCCAGAAATTTCTCTCATGAGGGGCAAAGGTTGTCGACTTACATAATGGTAGTAATTATTTTGCAGCATTTATTTTACTATTAACAATCACAAAAAAGAAGAAAAGATGTACAAAAATTATAGGAAAAACAACCAAGATGTATAAAAATAAATAGTTTGCACTTCAACCACTCATTTGATTCCACAAAAGACGTTATTTTACAATGATCCTCGATGAGTTTTCACATTCAGGAAGCGTTGTAATATTTCGCCTCATTATCGATGTTATTAAAAATATCTTTCTCGATATATGTAACCAAGCAGTCATTCATCTATTTATCTCCCATTCGATTTCGCAATAGAGATTTTACAATATGCATAAAAGTCGTAAAATTAGATCCTCTAGATCTATAGCTTTTTGTTTATCATTATACTTAATTGGAATTGGATCGTCCATAGTTATTAGCCGAACGTTGTAAGCCATCCAATATAAAATTCTAAAAATAAAGTTATAATTTCTAAATTCATTGGCTCTATCACTAATCTTCATGATCTTATTTTAAAATCTATATAAAATTTGAGTTTATTAGCTAATTCTTGATTAATCTGCTATTCACATTGTTCATCTCAATTTTTCATATGGCCCGCACTATCATATTTTTTTTCTTTTATATTGTAACATCTCTCCAACATTATCAAGAGACATGTAGAATAATATAAAAATGGAAGAACATGTAGAAAAAAAAATAACTATTGTAAAGTAAAACAATCATCAATGAAGTAAGAAAAATTAAAGAGAGTAATCATCAATGGTTCAATTTAGAAAAAAAGGATATGTAACAAAAAAAAAAAAAAAACCAAGAAAGGATATGTATCAAAAGGAACCTAGAAAAAACAACTGCAACTATAAAAAAAATAGAATATTCATTTATAATTTATGTAGGAAAAAAATCAAAAAAAATGATAAAGGATAATTAACCATCACTCCATCATTCCATCAATAATGTAATGTTAAAATAAAAGAAAATAAAAAGTTGCCATCACATTCACTACATCACTCATCATTGATGTAGACATATACTTTATAAAGCAAAATGCTAATATTAGAAGAAAGAAGCTTACCTAAGAGCCTTCAAATGAAATTGTACTATTCACTATTGAGTTGAGACAATGGGAAGGGTTATAGTGGTGCAATGGAAGAAGGCAATGGGGAAAGGGAATATGAAAGGACAATTAAAAAAAAAAAAAAAAAAAGAAGAAAGAGGAATGTGAAAAGATATCTTGTATGAAAAGACAACATTGCCCTCTCTTTTTCTTCTTTTGCAACACTTAAATCTAGAGAAGAGCATTTAGTGAATTGACAAAGTAACCGACTATAAAATTTAAATTCCAAGGCATATCCAAAAATGACAAAAATTTGGGAAGGGACAATGTAAGGGAAAAACCTAAAATAATTTTAAAATCCCTTGCATTATCTAAAAAAGACAAAATTTGAGGAGGACCGCCCCCACCCTCCGCCAGTGTGGAAGGCTAAAGAGGCACCATGCGGTAATAATATTGCCAGGAATGGAGAAGAAAGAACGCCTAGGCAACTAAAGTTTGTTTCAAAGGAAACTTCCAATATACCATTGGAATTGGGATTTGGGTCCATTAAGAGAGCGGAAGGGGGAGAAATATCCTCTCTTTTTTATGTCAATGCATGTGGTGTATGAGTACGGATCCCTCTTTCTACGAATTAGGGAGATACCGTTTCGTCCTATTAGAATTAGCAACGGTGTAAAAGTCTCTTCCTTGATTTTTTTTTTTTTTTTTTTCATTCAAAGGAAGAAATTGAGAGGTTGCATTAGCTAGCATGAGATTTTACATATTTAGGTAATTTTGATTGTACGAATTTATTGGGGGATCCGGACTTGTGGTTTAATTCTATATATTGGAATGGCGTCTGTTTACGCTTTGACTATTGACTGCCGCTGCTGCCTGACTTCATCTGTAGCTTTAATCTACTTGGTCATTCAAGCAATTTGAGCAAGGACTGTCTTCCTGGTTGGCTACATAGTTGATTAGTCATCCCTCATATTGGATTCACCAATGATCATGTGTCCGCTATAGCAAATTAATTGGCAAATGCTAAACGAGGATGTCAATGGATTAGCTTGGATGCCATATCTGTGTGAAAATTTAAAGGATTTAATTTTAAGGCCCAAGTTTAGACTGAGCCCAAGTCTAGATTTTGGAACCCCAACAGTTAATCAGGTTGTGTCAGGTTTGGAGGCCACCAGGCCAAACTCATGTATCAATACAACATAATTATATAAATATTTTATGGCACATCCCTGATTATTGATTTCCGTCTGCAGTAGTACTGTGATTTGTTCAATATAGCATGAGTAAAGGAAATTGGGTGCTACAGCCAACACACTAGTGGTTGAGTGGTGCTGGCCTCCAACCTCTCAAGGATTAGTAAAGGCTAAAACTCCCTATCTCTGAGAAATGTTTCGACTAGCCTCCGGCCTCAATATTAGGAGAATACCAAGCAAACTCTTCAGAGTCTTGCCTCGGCATCCCTCCCTTAGTATTTATAACAAGGGGTACTGATAGTTAGCCCATGTTTGGTATCTCTATTTCGTGCCTCTATTTCTCTAAATGTCTAAATCAGACAGAAGTTTGATCATTTAGAGCGTTTGGCACAAGATTCTAAACTTTGTCCGCTTTAAACATTTAAAGGCAAATCCTTTAAAATTCAAATGCTCCAAAAGTGGGCAGATGAGAAATAGAGCTTTTGGGTCTTAAAATATAAAAGCGAGGTACTTAAAATAGATTCGTGCGTTGCCAAACGCGGTTTTTTCATTCTAGTCTCTTTTTTTTATGGTTTTTTTTAATGACTCTATTTTAGATAAATCTATATATATATATATATATATATATATAAAGAGTAGAGATACCAAACAAGCCTGATCCTAATTGACCAAAAGCTTAGTGTTGGCCTGGAATTTAATGGTCATGTAAGCGGATAATAGAATCACATTAGCACATACATATTCTTCTGTCTTTGCACAAACTTTATTTATTTATTTACGGGTGCCCTTCTTAATGCACAGTGGGGCCCACTTTTTCAAAATCTAAGGCAATCATAAAACTCTAACACCCTATCTTGTGATCAACGTATAAATTACTATTCAAATATGTAAGATGTCCACCATTGAATCTGACTATATCTATGAAAAAAAAACATGATCAACTTGCTTTTCTTTCCTTTTTTTTTTAATAACAAAGGTGGGAATCAATCACGCGTGATCAATGTAACAGCTGACCCACTAAAATTTTCTTTAAAAATTTAGATTCAATGAATATAATGGCGATTACAGCAGGTAAAGACTGGCTTGGGTTTTTAGAAGGTGGGCCCCACCATGCATGGAAGCAAGGGCCATGCATTGTAGTACTACTTTTTTATTGCCATTATTTAACTCTTCATATGTCTACACTACTCTTTGGAGTAAGCTTTCTCTTATACAAATATTAGAAAACTATTGCTTCGTTGTAACACAATGTCTTGTAATCCTAGAAAGATCTCAATTCGATTCCAAGAAATCTTAACCCTCTTTTGCAACTGCATCGTGGAATTGCAGGTTATCACCGGCCAGTTCATTTTTAAAGTAAAGAAATGAACCTGTTCTGAAAAGCGTGTAGTGTTCATGGCTACTCTCTTTTACCACAAAGAAAGCATTATTCTGTTTGGTGTAACTCTCTTATATCAAAAACACTTCATGTGTTGACTAATTAAGTTACAAGAACTGCATGTTGGACCCGTTCTACATGAAATGTATACTTATATTTCACTGCACATGATCGATCTAATTGTATTAGGCACCTCCGTCTGTATTTAAATTTTGGCCACTCCCATGCAGAGGTATTGACTAATTTGAGCAAATTTATCATGCAAAAGTAAGCTCACAGGTTAAATTAGATGGATAGCAACAGTACATGTTTACCGAGTGTACATTAGTGGACCCAGAATTTTCATTTGAACATGGCCAATAAAGTAAGCTCACAGGTTAATTTATCATGCAAAAGTAAGCTCACAGGTTAAATTAGATGGATAGCAACAATAGATGCTTACCGAGTATATATTAGTGGACTCAGAATTTTCATTTGAGCAGGGCCAATAAGGGTCAATTCAAATAATGAGGGATTATTAATCCCCTAGTTTTATATCAAAATCCATCAAAACAACATGTAAACATCTCTGCACTCGCCCAAATTTAGCTACAAAATAAGCTCTATATACCCCCATTAAGTAGACCGCGAAATGTAAGAAAAAGCACCTTTATACTTGCACATTTTAAATCTAACAGCTACCATCAATCGGATCAAATTAATTTTTTTACCATTTAGTGTAAATAAACATACAAGTTATCTGACCAATTTAGATTAATAAGAGAAAAGAGGTAGCACCACAAGGTTTCAATCAGGTAGATTTTCAGCATGTTCATCCAGCAGATAGCATTTTCCCACCACATGATATCCATCCCTAAATATGCCTAACAAGTTTCCCCACCACATATCATGTTCATCCACCACATGTCATTTTCCCACCACATATTCATACCCAAATCTGCACAAGAAGAAATTCCCAAATTGGGGACTATATATGCATAGCACCAAATTGCTTCCCTATTTAGTTCAATAGTGGGGCCCTCCACCAATATTCCATACCCCTGTTGCAAGTCCCGATCCCATGTGCCTATGAGTCACAGTGGAATCTATAGTGGGGTTTACTGTCTACATGTTGAAAATAAAAGCCACTCAAAATGAAATCCTCTCCACATATGAGATGCGTTTAATTTTTACTCTAACAGAAGTTGTCCCACCATTTTGAACACAAGTAACATTTGAACACATAGTCCCCTTCCACATCTTGAATGAGGTTTTATCACATCTTGGGCCTGTTTCTTTTGTGGAATCTTTGGCAGGAATTCACTATGTTGGAAATTCATTTACATAATGTGACATATTGTCCCTTAAAATCTCCAAATAATCATGTCTCTTTACTCGCGTTTTTTTAATTCCATCCATATGAAAGGTCCCAAATGACCTTTGAGAATTCATGAATTCTACCCTCTTTGCATTTTAGTATAATTTTGAAATGCTCAAGTCCAAGGGAGCATCCAAGAATCCCACTATGTCTAAAAATTCAAAAATTCCCTAGAAATTCCTTGAATTCTAGAAAAGAATTCCATGAATTCATATGTGGAGGAATCTCAAATTGTCCACCAAAATTGTCCCCTTAAGGTGAAATTTAAAATCACTATTCTAGGTGGAGCATTTGAGATTCTAATCAAATGTATAAAGAATGAAATTTCAAGAATTTCAAAAGGTCATTTGATACCCTTTTAAGTGGCTGAAAATTGAAAGCATGGTGAAAGAAATATGGTATTTCAAATGCCACGTCATGTCCACAAAAACCCCAACATAATAAATTTTGGTCAAGGATTCTAAGTAGAGAAACAAGCCCAAAAAACAGCATTCCGCAAACTCTTCTTTAAAGTTCTTCTTCATATATATATATAGCCATACCCATGCCACGCTCTTCTTCATTTCTATTGTCACGCACACACAGAGAGAGAGAGAGAGAGAGAGAGAGAGAGAGAGATGGTGTCCAAGTTTGTGGAGAGGCCTCATATCATCTGCATTCCATACCCAGCCCAAGGTCATATCAACCCCATGCTGAAACTAGCCAAGCTTCTCCACACCAAAGGCTTCTACATCACATTTGTCCACACAGAATTCAATCACAACCGTCTGTTGAGGTCCCGAGGGCCAGATTCACTCAAGGGCCTCGATGATTTCAGGTTCGAAACCATACCCGATGGTCTCCCACCGTCTGATCGCGATGCAACCCAAGACATCCCAGCCCTCTGCGAATCCACAAGCAAGACCTGCACTGTGCCATTTCGTGATCTTATTGAAAAGATCAACACCACTGATGGGGTGCCTAAAATCAGCTGCATCATCTCAGATGGGGTCATGAGCTTCACCTTAGACGCAGCAGAAGAGCTTGGGATTCCTGAGGTGTTGTTTTGGACTACCAGTGCTTGTGGGTTCTTGGCATATCTCCTTTACCGGCAGCTCATTGAGAGAGGAATCATCCCTTTCAAAGGTACCAGTTGCAACTTCTCATCATCACCACTAGAGGGAGTGTGAAGAAAATAATCTTATTATTTTGAGAATTTTCAGAAGCAACCCTGTCGTTTATTTTAATTATATATACAAGTTTCCGACAAATGAATGGCTATCTCTACAACAGTTACTTTACTTGACATTGGAAGTATTAGGAAATTTCCACATATAATATAATCACCTGCATTGTTATATATAAGACTTACAAAATCTTTCAAGAAAATTCAAAAACAAAAAAAATTACAAAATCTACATCTATTTTTGGTTTTTACATATGGCCACCCATTTTCCCTAGCATTATCAGATACCCACCCACAGGCCTAGTCATATATATATATATATATATATATATATATATATATATATGTGTTGATCACCTGGTTACCATGTGCTCGGTCACTTTATGTTTTTTGTGGTTTTTGAACTTACTTTGTTTAAATCATCGATTAATTAGCGAGTTCTTATAATTAAAATGATAGGCAAGAGATTTATAAAAAAAATAAAAAAAAAAAAAAAAATGAGTTAGTACTTTCAGATTTGCCGTATATTGTGTTTGAACTAGCTAGCACTAACTTAAATTTACTAATTTGAGCTCTCTTTGTTTGGAGCACAGATGAGGATTTTTTAACAAATGGATCTCTGGACACGCCCATGGACTGGATTCCAGGGATGAATAATATCCGTCTAAGAGACATCCCATCCTTCATCCGAACAACGGATCCAAGCGATCTCCTGCTCAACTTCCTTGACAGAGAAGCGCAAAGAGCATCCAGAGCAGCAGCAGTGATCATGAACACTTTTGACAACTTTGAACACAAGGCCATAACCACGATCAAAACCATGATCCCTCACTTTTACACTATAGGCCCACTCAACATCCTCTCTAACCAGTACCCAAATAGTGCTTCTGATTCATTGGGATCGAATTTGTGGAAAGAAGACACAAAATGTCTGGAGTGGCTAAAAAACAAGGACCCCAAGTCAGTGGTGTACGTCAATTTTGGTAGTATTACAGTCATGACAGCAAAACAGCTCGAGGAGTTTGCATGGGGGCTGGCCAACAGCAACCACCCCTTCTTATGGATCATAAGGCCGGATCTTGTGATGGGCGACTCGGCAATGCTGCCGCCGGAGTTCGTAAAGGCGACCGAAGAGAGGGGTCTGCTTTCAAGCTGGTGCCCGCAAGAGAAGCTACTCCAGCACCCTTCAATTGGGGTGTTCTTGACGCATTGCGGTTGGAACTCAACCATGGAGACTGTATGCAGTGGAGTACCTATTATCTGCTGGCCTTTCTTCGCCGAGCAGCAAACCAACTGCCGATACGCTTGCACGGAGTGGGGGATCGGCATGGAGATAGATAACAATGTGAAGAGAGATGAGGTAGAGGGCCTTGTTAGGGAGATGATGGAAGGTGACAAAGGGAAGGAGATAAGGAACAAGGCTTTGGAGTGGAAGGCCCATGCTGAGATTTCCATAAAACCAGAAGGGTCTTCTTACAAGAATTTCGATGACCTAATTAACCAAGTGCTTTGGCCTACAACAGGCTGAATTGTAGTAGTTCTGCTCTTTTGTTTCAATAAAAAATATGTGGGTGGCAACCCACTCAAGTGTGCTTTCATGGTTTGCTCAAATGCTTTGGACTGGACTCATTATTTTGTATGGAGAAGAAAAAAAAAATCTTTCTTGTGCTTGGAGATATATTTTATTTAGATTTGGTTTCTTCAGGCAAAGTTGGGTACATATTTTATTGGTGTCTTACAGAAATTCTTTGAAGCTTAAGTAGCAATTCTAAAGAACACCCTACCATTTGTAGAGTTGTTTAAAATCTGCTCATTTTTGAGTGCTTTTGACTAACAAATATGAAAATCTACCAAGTAGTTTTATTGGTTTTGGCTTAAAAGGCTAAAATATTGTTTTCTTTAAAGACAAAATTGCATCCTAACCCAAATGATTTCTGTAATCAAAATATAACCTAAACTCAAAATAACCAGCTAACTCAGCTAGCAATATAGGCTTATCTTAGCTTGGTTTAGTGCAGGATTAGTCTATTTAGGTAGCATTAAGTTTTTTAGATTCGTGAGCCACTAACTTTACTCAAATCTTCTTAACATAATTACAAATATATGGACAAAAACACCCCAAAGGTAAAGCCGATGCTTTCTCTACTTGATCTTAGCAAACTCGCTAATTCAACTCAGCTTCACTTATCCAAAAATGACATATATATATATATATATATATAGATATGGGGAATATTCATGTGCATCTATCCCTCACCATAGGGTGAGGGACACTTCCATAAATGGGGATTTTCAAGTACAAAAGTGAATTTTCAAGTATATAGGATGAGGTACACTTCCTTGTCTTTATGTGCAAAAAGGAAAAGTGCCCCTCACCCTATGGTGAGGGATAGATGCACATAAACATTCCCACATATATATATATATATATATGTATATATGAACAAAAACACCTCATGAGGTAAAACCTCTACATTTTTACCTCATTGGAGCCTCTACTTAACCTTTGCAAAGTCACCAGAACAAACTGCAAAGTAGTATTTGTATGCATCAACCAGAAGGGATGACTACTTTGAGTTAAAAAACTAAAAAACATTCAGAAATACATCCTTCTTTATTGGAATAATAACAAAAACAACCCTCTCAAATAGGTGTTACAGAGACATCTTTTGATTTTTACAAAAATGCTCTGCTATACTTACACTGACACATCTCTCTCTCTCTCTCTCACACACACACACAAGTAGGGGTGGCCATGGCGGGGTATATACACAGGCTCATATCCAGGCCAAGCTTGGCATGGGGTTTAAGTGCCTGTCCTGAGTGCACCCATTTAGTCCATCAAGCCTAGCCAGGCAAGCTTTCTATCACTTTCGTTTTTTTTTTTTTTTTTGTGTGTGCCTTCTAACTACTTATTTGGGTATATGACTAAACTACATGAATTATTTCTTCGGGCTGGATGGGCCAGGCCTCGGGATTTCTATCACTCAATCAAAGATCGGCCCATATGTTAAACAGGCCGAAGATTTAGATCAAGGCCCAGCCCTTGACCACCCAAGTTCACAAGAAAGTCTTGTTGATGCAATCAGAGGGTCTCACTAAATGATGGAATGTCGGTGGACTGGCCTAAATAACATAATCATGTTGGAATCATGTAAATAATGATGTTCTAGAACAATATGAGTCTGGACCTTGACCCAGATGGCTTCTGGTATCATTCAGTTGACTCAAACCCGTACCCAAAAGCCAAATGGTTCCATAAAAATATAGTACCCAGATCATTCTTTTACAGGTCGGTCTTGGATTTGGGTCAATGGATCAGGAACAGACCTTGAGCGAAATATCTTCAGATCCAAATTAATAAAACAAAACTCATACTAATAAAAATAAAAGAGTATCTAGACTCTATTTTCATGAATTAGGTCCTGGTCTGAGCTAAAACTACGGAGCCGAATAATTCTACATCCAATTCATTAGACCCAAATACAACTTTGCAGATTCTCATCATGAATTATGCTAAGGAAACGGGCTGGGCATAAGATTTGATCAATTTGTCATATTTATCGCTAGGTATTGTTTTACCATCTCTCCATATTTTACCTTTTCGTTAAAAGGGAGATTATTCGATGGCTACTCATGAATCTTCCCCTTTTTAGCTCTAGTTTTAACCACATTCAGGAATACATATTTTTTTTTAAATTCCTAGGAAGCCAGTTCTTTTTGTAAAAGAAATAGAAGCATTTCAGGATATACGCAAATTTGATCTTGGTGCAAAAACATTTTATGGAAAAATATTTTTCAAAATCTTTAATTTTAATATTTTGAAATATGAGAGATTGCATTCAAGCTTGTGACTTTTTCCATGAAGTAAATATTTGCACTTTGCCTTGTTCCCTCCATCACTGCACACAAAACACATGCATTCAACAAGTCTTCCAAAATTGTCCATAGAAACAGCCGATTCTAAATGTCTCCTGAAGAAGAGGCCCACTAACCCAATAAATAAATGCCGCAGTGATGGGTTGGCCACCTTCTAGCTTTTCAATTAATCACAAACCTAACCCAATCGAAGTTGGCTACTTGCAGTGTGACCTACCAATGCAACAAAAAACTACCTTCAATCGTCCAATCCAACAAAGACCTAACACGTTAATTAGGGTTTGAGTTGACACTTTTAAGTTTTAGGTTGGTTTGGGCCAACTCCTTCTCAATCTGATTAGTAAGTGGGTCAGATTGTTAACCTAAGTAAATGTCTATTGCTACAGTTGAATTAACGTGGACCACCTACATACTTCATGTCATTGGTCTGTCTTCCTCAAGCGCCTGCACTGGTGTGTGTGTTTTTTTTTTTTTTTGAATTTCTTTATTCCAACTAAGGTGGGGCTGGGTCCCCTCTAGACTCGTACATACAAGGAAAAAAACCTGCAAATAAGGGAGAGAACTCGTATATGCAAGGAGACACAAACTCACACACATACGGTAGGGGTAGGGGGCAGGGGGCGGGAAGACCCCATACCTCCCTGTGAGAACTGGCATGACTTACCACTCGGATAAGTCACCGTGCTGAAGTGCCTGCATTGTTGTGTGTTGTAATATACATGCGCTTTACATGGTAAATACACTAGTCTTCCATGCTTAAACCTAAATATATTGAGCTTGACTACTATTTTGTTTGCAAGAATCTACCGTCAGGTTAGCTTGTTACTCGTTTTGTTTCATCTTCATATTAATTGACTGACATATTTACCTAAGCATTATTGAAGTATCATTTCATTCTGTTGGAATCTAGCTTCAATGTCTGAAACTTTCGTCCTGCTTCTCAACTTAATGTGAGCTAACCCCCGACCAAAAGCCAACTTGCCCTGACACTCACGTGGGTCAATCCACATGCAAACTCGACCAACCACTCATGTGGGCCAATCCAAAGAAAACTCCAAGAGAGTCGACCCAAGGTGAGAGGTCTCTCCAATTTGAGAAGGTTTCTCCAAAACTTTTTCAAAAGCAATAACACCAAAGCAATAATGGAAATGGACTCCACTTGGACTCAATGAATGGGAAGTCCAACCCTAGGGCCCCAAAAGGCCTAGGGACCTCAGGTGATGTGGATGGCTTCCATATAATTTGTATCATTAATCCTTTTGTATATTAAGCATTTCTCTAGTATCTCATCATGTACAATACAACAATTAAAAAAAAAAATCAAAGTTGTAAAGCTTCTTCTTCTTTGTGACAAACTTTCTTAGCGTTATTTGGGACAAAATTTGTAAATTGATGCCCACCCCTAATGCGGCCCCAAGGGCGGCTAGCGGTCTTCTAAGAGTGGGGGATTTAAGGAAGCATTTAGCATCTTCCTTGAATCGGGATCCTCTATCTGACTGGGTCTACGCATGGTGATCTTGAGTGGACCACTCAAGGTCCTCCATATCACAACAGGCCACCCCTACCCAGATGTATAGCAGGCTGACCACGATGACGTGGCGGATTGTAAATAGTCCACTCACTGTCGCTGTGGGGTTTTACCTCACCAGATTCGAACTCATCTTCGTTAGGATAAAAAATAATTTTACAGAGTTGTATCCGTATGCCCTCTTAATTGTAGGAGTTGATAGCCTCTCTGTTTTGTACAGGCTCTGTTCTTGCCCTGTAGTTCTTTTTGGGGCTGTCTAAGCCTTTCTTCATTCTCCTCTCTTTAATACAAATTTATCCTTGAGCAAAAATATATTCAAGAAGGTTTTTTTTTTTTTTTTTCCACCTCTTTTGGTTTTTCCTTACCTCTTTTGAGGGTTATATTTTTCCTTCCTTTAGTATATTCCAGATTTCTCTCTTTCTTGTATCTTCCATTAAGCAAAAACAAAGAGCAAGGCTTATATATACCATCTCTCTTCATGTATGTGCAATGATCCTGATCGTGTATCAAATATATATTCAGTCGAGATTCTCTCTCTTTCTTATTTAATTAAGTCTTGCCCAACTTTTTATGGGATCATTAAGCAAAAAACAAAGGATGTGTGCAAGGCTTAACTTTGAGTTGGGTAGGGTAGAATTATATGAGTATTGTTTACTCAATCCATGCTTAAAAATAGAGTCATTTGTTTCATGCAAAATGGTCTTCAAATTAAGTACTTAAGCAAATTAATGAAGGAACCTACTTTTCAGCAACCAACTCCTCCTTTTATCTTACCCAAACATAATCTGCTTGAGTGGGTTATTTCATACATATCACTTTGCCACTACAACGACACACAAACATTTGCATTATTGAAATAAAGGAGTAGAAGTACATATCATTGTGTCTCAGGCCAAAGAACCTGGTTAACTAGGCCGTCAAAATTCTTGTAAGAAGACCCCCCTGGTTTTGTAGCAATCTCAGCAAGGTTCTCCCATTCTATAGCCTTGTTCCTCATCTCCTTCCCTTTTTTCTCCTTCCATCATCTCCCTAACAAGGCCCTCCACCTCCTCTTTCTTCACATTGTTGTCGATCTCCATGCCGATCCCCCACTCCGTGCAGGCGTATCGGCAGTTGGTTTGCTGCTCGGCAAAGAAAGGCCAGCATATAACAGGCACTCCACCGCATATGCTCTCTATTGTTGAGTTCCACCCACAGTGTGTCAAGAACACCCCAATTGAAGGGTGTTGGAGGAGCTTCTCTTGCGCAGACCAATTTGCAAGGAGACCTCTCTCTTCAGTTGCCTTCACAAAATCCGGTGGCAGCATTGCCGAATCACCCATAACAAGGTCCGGCCTAATGACCCACAAGAAGGGGTGGTGGCTGTTGGCGAGCCCCCATGCAAACTCCTTAAGTTGTCTCTCAGTCATGACTGTAATACTACCAAAATTGACGAACACCACAGATTTGGGGGCCTTGTTTTCTAGCCACTCTAGACATCTTGAGTCCTCTTTCCACAAATTCGATCCCAATGAGTCCGAACCGCTCTTTGGGAACTGATTAGAGAGTATGTTTAGTGGGCCTATGGTGTAAAGATGAGGGAGCATGGCTTTGAGTTCGTTTAAGGACTTCTGTTCTAAGTCATCAAAAGTGTTCATGATCACTGCCACTGCTTTGGATGCCCTTTCTCCCTCTCTGATGAAGAAGTTGAGCATGATATCATCGGGATCTGTTGTTCGTATAAGCGATGGAATGTCCCTCAAACGGATACCGTTCATCCCTCGAATCCAGTCGATGGGCATGTCTAGAGATCCATTTGTTAAGAAGTTCTCATCTATGCACCAAGTAGATCAGAGAGCACAAATTAGTTAATTAGTTATTGTTAGTTTTTTTTTTTTCCTCTCATATGTCAATAAGTGCGTACCAAAAAAATGTTTTTTCTGAGTCAAAACACAATCTGTGGCATATTTCCAAGAGTTAGGGAACTGTTTTCAGAGTTCCATCAGAATCTTCTTTATAACAAAAATAAATGACAGGGGTACCCTTGAGAATTTTCAAAATAGTTAGATTATTTTCTTTATCGTACTCGCATTTAGTAACTTCACTGAACAAAGTAAAATGAGGTAAAAGGTCAAATTAAAAAACAAAAAAAAAGGGGGGGGTGCATACAAAAAAGTGATGGCTTTTTGTTATTTAGTGAAATAATAATGTAGCTTTTTGAATATTTTTTAAATAGAAAATGATTTTTTATCATTTAGTGATTTGGAAAAGTAACTTTTTTGAACTTATTTTTTAAAGTGTAGAAATAACCTCTTTTCTTTTATTATATAGAAATAACCTTTCACCTCACTTTATTAATAAAGTGAATTTACCAAATAAGCATAGGACGATGTGAAAAGGTTCAACTTGTACCTTCGAAAGGGATGATCTCTCTCTCAACAAGCGGCTGATAATGGAGATAAGCTAAGAAACCACAAGCACTGGGAGTCCAAAAAAACACCACAGGAATACCAAGCTCTTCTCCTGCATCTAAGGTGAAGCTCATGATCCCATCTGAGAGGATGCAGCTAATTTTAGGCACCCCAGCAGTGCTGTTGATCCTTACAATAAGATCACGAAATGGCACAGTGCAGTTCGTGCTTGTGGACTTGCAGAGAGCTGGGACATCCTGGGTCGCGTCGAGATCCGATGGTGGGAGACCGTCGGGTATGGTTTCGAACCGGAAATCATCCAGGCCCTTGAGAGAATCGGGCCCTCTGGACCTCAACAGACGGTTGTGATTGAATTCGGTGTTGACGAATGTGATGAAGAAGCCTCTGGCATGGAGAAGCTTGGCTAGTTTGAGCACGGGTGTGACATGGCCTTGAGCTGGGTATGGAATGCAGATGAGATGAGGCCTTTCCACATGCTTAGTCTCCATCTCTCTCTCTCTCTCTCTCTCTCTCTCTCTCTCTCTCTGTATATGACAATGGAGAAAACGTTGGAACTCGTTACCTGATAATGAGAGTCCAATGAAGGAGCAGAGATTGGAGCTTTCGGCTTTATAGAAAATCTGTCTATTGCTGATCGCTGGATCCTTTTGATTGCGGCTCCCCTGAGTCTCCCCGGCCCACACGCTTCTCATGGGCCCACTTATTGATAATCAGAACCACTCCCTCTCTTATTGATAATCTAGACCATTCAAAATAAATAAACTATTTTTCATTGGCATATATATCAAGTTTTACTATAATAAGAATCGGTGCTGCCATTAAATTGATCACATGCATGACTAATAGCATGATTATTGCATAAGATTGTGTCATTAGTCATTAGGTGATCAATCTTACGATGGGCTCATCTCTATTGACGTAAAATTGGAGGAGATGTCAGCCGAGGGGATCCAATTCATTTTTAACTGTCCTTTGTACTTACTGTCAATAATTGTTGATTAAAATAAAAATAAAAAAAAAAGGGGGCCACATTAACAATAGGTGGGCCTATGCTAGAGTTCCACACATCTCACTCGGTGGAATCGTGTGGGAGACTTTTTAGGGGATCTTGACTTGACAAAGCGCGCGACAAGTGCTCTTGTCAGCTGTGAATAACTTTGTGGAGGAAAAATCTATATATGTTTTTGTTCATCAATCTACAACCACAATTCATGAATTCACTAGTGAGGAAGAGGTGTCTGTCTGTTCCAAGGACACTGCGGAATCAGGATATTTTTGTACTGATAAGATTCTATAGTTACTAATTATTTAAGAAATACTAGATTAAAAAATACCTCAGTATTTCTCAGATTTACAAAATGATGTTAAGGGCAGTTAAAATGCGTAAATAATAGTGTGAATCCAAACCGCTCCAAATAAACATTTTGTTAATGCTTCAGCTCCCAGAGTTGTTTCTCACTCTAACCAATAAAGAAAGCATGGATAGTTGAGATGGAAAAATTTAAAGCCATTCATCAAATCATTTAAAGATAATTGTGATAATTGCAGAGGTATAACTAGTATGATAATGTAAAGTTCGGGGTCCAGAATCTGGATCCTCTTAATAGTGTCTATAGGTGTTTATGGATCAGGCCAGCCCGAGACCAAATCTGACCCAGCCTGCTTTGGTCCAAGCTTGGACCATTCATTTTAGTACTCGGGCCAGGGTTGGACTATTTAATCGGGCCCTTTTAATGGATGGGATGGTCCTGGATTGACTGGTAGAAAGCACAAGTCTGTCTGGCCCGACACGACTGTGAAAGTAACTGTGAGGATAAAGAGAGAGCTGGGACTCGAACACATGATGTCCCATTGAGAGAAACAACCAAATCAGTTGAGGAAATGGCCATGACTGTGAATAGTGACCTATATTTTTATTATAATGCTAACTCAGGCCGGGCTCGGGCTTAATCTCCTTCAGTTGCGACGGGCACAGGGCAGCCAGTTATGGCCCGATCCGGGCTTGGGCAAAACAGAGAACCCACCTCAAAGAGGTCCAAGCACAAAGTGTTATCAATAAAGCATTTAATGTAACAGAAAGGAAAGCATAATCTGATTGAGTGGATATCCCACACTGATATATGTTATAAAGCCCATGATCCCGGTACAATTACACACAAACATGTGTAATAATTGAAATAAAGCAACAGCAGTAGAAAATAGAAATCAGTGTTTTGTAGGCCAAAGCACTTGGTTGACAACGTATTCGAAATTCATGTAAGAAGACCCCCCTGGTTTTGTAGCAATCTCAGCAAGGCTCTTCCACTCTATAGCCTTGGTCCTCATCTCCTTCCCCTTTTCTCCTTCTATCATCTCCCCAACAAGGCCCTCTACCTCATCTCTCTTCACATTGCTATCGATCTCCATGCCGATCCCCCACTCCGTGCAGGCGTATCGGCAGTTGGTTTGCTGCTCGGCAAAGAAAGGCCAGCAGATAACAGGCACTCCACCGCATATGCTCTCTATTGTTGAGTTCCACCCACAGTGTGTCAAGAACACTCCAATCGAAGAGTGTCGAAGCAGCTTCTCTTGCGCACACCAACTCACTAGGAGACCCCTCTCTTGTGTCGCCTTCATGAACTCCTGCGGCAGCATCGCTGAATCCTCCATGACAAGGTCCGGCCTTATGACCCATAAGAAGTGGTGGTTGCTGTTGGCAAGCCCCCATGCAAACTCCTCAAGTTGTTTCGCTGTCATGACTGCAATACTACCAAAATTGATGAACACCACTGATTTCGGGTGCTTGTTATCTAGCCACTCCAGACATTTTGATTCCTCCTTCCACAAGTTTGATCCCAACGAGTCTGAAGCGCTTTTTGGGAACTGATCATAGAGGGTGCTAAGTGGGCCTATGGTGTACAAGTGAGGGATCATGGCTTTGATTGCATTTATGGCCTCGTTTTCTAAGTCATCAAAAGTGTTCATGATCATTGCTGTTGCTTTGGAAGCTCTTTGTGCTTCTCTATCGATGAAGTTGAGCATGATGTCGTCAGGATCTGTTGTTCTGATAAAAGATGGGAGATCGCGCAGACGGATATTGTTCATCCCTAGAATCCCATCCACGGGAGCGTCTAGAGATCCATTTATTAAGAAATTCTCATCTATGCACAAAACAGAGAGAACACAAATTAGTTAATTACGATTTTTTTTAACCTAGAAACGATATTTTTGTTCTAACTTCTAAGCCCAGGTCACCTGAGGCCATGAATCACAAAAAAGTTACCACCTCCAAGCTGATCTTGATTGGAAGCCCTATCTTTTTCTTGTGATTGGGTAATGAGACTCTTAAGACCCCAAAATCATTTATGACTAAGCATAAAGGTGGTCATCCAATGTAGGTGGTCCTTCAAAAAAATATAAGGAACTTTTTTCATTCCTACAGACGTCCATATAACAAAGATAGAAGACCTACGTGTACTCTTGAAAACCGAAAAAGAAAAGATCACACTCCCTCAAGGGCGTCAGTACGTGAAAACTGAAAAGTTACAAGTCCCACCTTTGAAAGGGATAAGTCCTCTCTCTACAAGTTGCCGATAATGAAGACACCCCAAGAACCCACAAGCACTGGTGGTCCACAGCAGCACCTCAGGAATCCCAAGCTCTTCTGCGGCGTCTAAGGTGAAGCTCATGAGCCCATCTGATAGGATGCAGCTGATTTTAGGCACCCCAGCAGTGCTGTTGATCCTTACAATAAGATCACGAAATGGCACAATGCAGTTCTTGCTGGTGGATTCGCATAGAGCTGGGATGTCTTGGGTCGCATCACAATGGGACGGTGGGAGACCGTCAGGTATGGTTTCGAATCGAAAATCATGCAGGCCCTTGAGAGAATCCGGGCCTCTGGACCTCAACAGACGGTTGTGATTGAATTCGGTATTCACGAATGTGATGAAGAAGCCTCTGGTGTGGAGAAGCTGGGCTAGTTTCAGCACGGGTGTGACATGGCCTTGAGTTGGGTATGGAATGCAGATAATATGAGGACTTGCCACGTTCTCGGATTCCATCTCTCGCTCGCTCTCTCTCTCTCTCTCTCTCTCTCTCTCTCTCTTTCTCTCTCTCTCTCTCTCTCTCTCTCTCTCTCTCTCTCTCTCTCTCTCTCTGTGAAATAGCTTGCAGCTCATCCCTACTTATTAAGGGAGTTTGTGGGTATGAGTGAGTGAGGCGGACCCACGAATAGGGCACTGGGTACGTCCGCACCTGGTGGAGAAGGAAAAACCCCATATGGACAATGGCCCAGATGGGCTTCCAACAAAAACCTTCATCACCTCTAGCTCGGGCTCTCCCTCTCCCTCTCTCTCTCTCTTTCTCTCTGTGCAGGCGTGGCAGGTGCAGGCGTGGCAGAGTAAATAACCATTTTACAGAATTCACTACAACTACAAACTGTAGCCATTTATATATACTATATCATTTTGAACAAGGTCATCTCTACTTTAGCTTCTGCTTAATGTTGACTCCTGAGGGCAGGGCATCAAGCCTCTTGGTTAGCCATCATCTTCCCCATAAAAAAATCCGAAGAATTCATGTAGAAAGAATTTGTAATTCTCCAAAAGCTGTCTCCTGCGGTGGAACTTGTCAATTCCTCTTGGCTAGAGCATCTAGAAATGTTTAAGGGGGTTTGTATTTATGAATTTCAAAGAATAAAAGTGACTATTTAAGTAGTTAAAATTTAAAACTCCAGCAAAGAAATATGGAATCTGAAAATGCAAAGGGGATAGTCATCGCATCATTGTCTAGAAATCCCCAGCATATATCATAGACTCTCATCAGGAATTATGCTAAGGAAATGGGCTGGGCGTAAGATTTGATCGCTTTACCATGTTTATCGCTGGATATTGTTTTACCATCTCTCCATATTTAACTTTTCGTTAAAAGGGAGATTATTCTATGACTTTTCATGAATCTTCCCTTTTCTACCTTGAGTTCTAACCACTTTAGGAATACATATTTTTTTAAAATTCCTAGGATGCAACTTCTTTTTGTAAAAGAAATAGAAGCACTTAAGGATATATGCAAATTTGATCTTGGTGCAAAAAAATTTTATGGAAAAATATTTTTCAAAATCTCCAATTTTGATATTTTGAAATCTGAGAGTGCATTCAAGCTTGTGACTTTCTCCATGAAATACATATTTGCTCTTTGCCTTGTTCCCTCCATCATTGCACACAAAACAATTGCATTCAACAAGTCTTCCAAAATTGTCCCTAAAAACAGCAGTTTCTAAATGTCCCCTGAAGAAGAGGCACACTTACCCAATAAATAAATGCCTCAGTTTTGGGTTGGCCACCCTCTAGCTTTTCAATTAATCACGAACCTAACCAATTCGAAGTTGGCTGCTTGCAGTGTGACTTACCCACCCATCAAAAAACTAACACCAATCGTCCAATCCAACAAAGACCTAACACTTTAATTAAGGGTTTGAGTTGACCCGTTTAAGTTTTAGGTTGGTTTGGGCTAATTCCTTCTCAATCTGATTAGTAAGTGGGTCAGATTGTTAACCTTAGTAAATGTCTATTGCTACAGTTGAATTAACTTGGATCACCTATATACTTCATGTCATTGGTCGGTCTTTTTTTTTTTTTTTTTTTTGGCATTCCAGCTAAGATGGGGTGGGTCCCCTATAGACTCGCATATAGGAGGAGAAAAATCGGCAAACACGCAAAAGAACTAGTACATGCAAGGATACACAAACTCACACACATGCAGTAGGGGTGGGGGGTGGGGGGGGGAACCTGAACCTCCCGGTGAAAACTGGTACGACTTACCACTCAGGTAAGTCACCGTGCTGAAGTGCCCGCGTTGTTGTGTGTTGTAATATAAATGCGCTTTACATGTTGGTAAATACAGTTTTCCATGCTCAAACGAAATAGATTGAGCTTGACTACTATTTTGTTCACAAGAATCAGTTGTGGGTGTGTATACAAAGATGTGAAGCAGCGATCGAACAAACAATATTCAACCACATAAGAACAAACAATCGCATACAAAAAAATTACGTGGTTCGGCAAACTTGCTTATGTCCACGGGAAAGAAACTCGACTCTCCTTGGGTTCACTCTCTGTATGATCAGTTGGATTACATCATGGGTTACACATTACATCATATATATATATATATATAATACTCTATTTCTTATCCCCCAAAAAATTATATTTTAGTCAATAAAAAAATCCTGATATAATTACCGTAATACTCATGACCCTGAACCCACTTGTTCAGGACCCACTAGGCCAACATGTTCAGGACCCACTAGGCCAACAGAATGGTTAGCTTGTTACTCGTTTCATTTCATCTTCATATTAATTGACTGACATATTTACCTAAGCATCATTGGAGTATCATTTCATTCTCTTGGAATCAAGCTTCAATGTCTGAAACTTTCCTCCCCCGACCAAAAGCCAACTTGCCCTGACACTCACGTGGGTCAATCCACATGCAAACTCGACCAACCACTCATGTGGGCCAATCCAAAGAAAACTCCAAGAGAGTCGACCCAAGGTGAGAGGTCTCTCCAATTTGAGAAGGTTTCTCCAAAACTTTTTCAAAAGCAATTAACACCAAAGCAATAATGGAAATGGACTCCACTTGGACTCAATGAATGGGAAGTCCAACCGTAGGGCCTCAAAAGGCCTAGGGACCTCAGGTAAT
This sequence comes from Camphora micrantha, assembly GCA_003546025.1. Classification (NCBI taxonomy): domain Eukaryota; kingdom Viridiplantae; phylum Streptophyta; class Magnoliopsida; order Laurales; family Lauraceae; genus Camphora; species Camphora micrantha. The sequence continues at coordinate 15,834,651 of QPKB01000003.1, read as the reverse complement.
GTGGATGGCTTCCATATAATTTGTATCATTAATCCTTTTTTATATTAAGCCTTTCTCTAGTATCTCATCATGTACAATACAACAATTAAAAAAAAAAAAATCAAAGTTGTAAAGCTTCTTCTTCTTTGTGACAAACTTTCTTAGCGTTATTTGGGACAAAATTTGTAAATCGATGCCCACCCCTGATGCGGCCCCAAGGGCGGCTAGCGGTCTTCTAAGAGTGGGGGATTTAAGGAAGCGTTTAGCATCTTCCTTGAATCGGGATCCTCTATCTGACTGGGTCTACGCATGGTGATCTTGAGTGAACCACTCAGGGTCCTCCATATCACCCCAGGCCACCCCTACCCAGATGTATAGCAGGCTGACCATGATAAACATAGCGGATCGTGAATGATCCACCCACTGTCACTGTGGAGTTTTACCTCACCAGATTCGAACTCATCTTCCTTAGGATAAAAAAATAATTTTACGGAGTTGTATCTGTATGCCCTCTTAACTGTAGGAGTTGATAGCCTCTGTGTCCTGTACAGGCTTTGTTCTTGCCCTGTAGTTCTTTTTGGGGCTGTCTAGCCTTTCTTCATTCTCTTCTCTTTAATACAAATTTACCCTTGAGCAAAAATATATTCAAGAAGGTGTTTTTTTTTTTTTTTTTTTCCACCTCTTTTGGTTTGCTTCCTTAGTTTTGTTTCCTTGTACCTTTTGAGGGTTATATTTTTCCTACCCTTTGTATATTCCAGATTTCTCTCTTTCTTATTCAATTAAGTTTTCCATTAAGCAAAAACAAAGATGTGTGCAAGGCTTAACTTTGATTTAACTCCCCTATACCACCTCTCTCTTCATGCATGTGTAATGATCCGAATATCATTTTGATTGATCGTGCATCAAATATATATAGTTTTCAAAATTCAGTCAAGAATACTTTTCAAAGTGGTTCTACCTAACTCTCACAGGTGAGGGTGCTTTTTAGAATTAGCAGAACCCTCAAGCAAATGTCTAAAAAATCCTAATAAATTATGTGCCCAACTTTTACGGGATCAAGAAAATCTTAAACAAATATAAGAAACACAAGACACCCCAAAGGATAAGGGCGTGTCATATCACACAGTTATCCAATGATCAATCCCTGCAGTTGGATAGGGTACATAATCATACGAGTATTGTACTACTAAACCAATCTAGCAAAGAAAAAAAAACCTTCATTAAATATAACCTCAAGAAGAAGAAATATTTGTTTCTCCCATGCAAAATAGAGTCAATTCCAAAATGGTCTTCAAATTAAGTACTTAAGCAAATTAATGAAGGAACCTACTTTTCAGCAACCAACTCCTCCTCTTATCTTACCATAAAAGCAAACATAATCTGCTTGAGTGGGTTATATCATACATATCACTTTGCCACTACAACAACACACAAACATTTGCATTATTGAAATAAAGGAGTAGCAGTACATATCATTGTTTCTCAGGCCAAAGAACCTGGTTAACTAGGCCGTCAAAATTCTTGTAAGAAGACCCCCCTGGTTTTGTAGCAATCTCAGCAAGGCTCTTCCACTCTATAGCCTTGTTCCTCATCTCCTTCCCTTTTTCTCCTTCCATCATCTCCCTAACAAGGCCCTCCACCTCCTCTCTCTCTTCACATTGTTGTCGATCTCCATGCCGATCCCCCACTCCGTGCAGGCGTATCGGCAGTTGGTTTGCTGCTCGGCAAAGAAAGGCCAGCATATAACAGGCACTCCACCGCATATGCTCTCTATTGTTGAGTTCCACCCACAGTGTGTCAAGAACACCCCAATTGAAGGGTGTTGGAGGAGCTTCTCTTGCGCACACCAATTTGCAAGCAGACCTCTCTCTTCAGTTGCCTTCACAAAATCCGGTGGCAGCATTGCCGAATCACCCATAACAAGGTCCGGCCTAATGACCCACAAGAAGGGGTGGTGGCTGTTGGCGAGCCCCCATGCAAACTCCTCATGCTGTCTCTCAGTCATGACTGTAATACTACCAAAATTGACGAACACCACAGATTTGGGGGCCTTGTTTTCTAGCCACTCTAGACATCTTGAGTCCTCTTTCCACAAATTCGATCCCAATGAGTCCGAACCGCTCTTTGGGAACTGATTAGAGAGTGTGTTTAGTGGGCCTATGGTGTAAAGATGAGGGAGCATGGCTTTGAGTTCGTTTAAGGACTTCTGTTCTAAGTCATCAAAAGTGTTCATGATCACTGCCACTGCTTTGGATGCCCTTTCTCCCTCTCTGATGAAGAAGTTGAGCATGATATCATCGGGATCTGTTGTTCGTATAAACGATGGAATGTCCCTCAGACGGATACCGTTCATCCCTCGAATCCAGTCGATGGGCATGTCTAGAGATCCATTTGTTAAGAAGTTCTCATCTGTGCACCAAGTAGATCAGAGCTAGAGCACAAATTAGTTAATTAGTTATTGTTAGTTTTTTTTTTTTTTTTTTTTCTCTCATTTGTTAATAAGTGTGTTCCAAAAAAATGTTATTTCTGAGTCAAGACTCAATCTGTGGCATATTTCCGAAAGTTAGGGAACTCTTTTCAGAGTTCCATCAGAATCTTCTTTATAATAAAAATAAATGACAGGGTTACCCTTGAGAATTTTTCAAAATATTTATATTATTTTCTTTACCGTACTCGTATTTGGTAACTTCACTAAATAAAGTAAAATGAGGCGAAAGGTCAAAATAAAAAAAACAAGAAAAAAAAAAGGGGGGGGGGGGGGTGGGGCTGGGGCCATATAAAAAAGTGATGGCTTTTTGTTTTTTAGTGAAATAATAATGTAGCTTTTTGAATATTTTTTAAAGAGAGAAAATGATTTTTTTATCATTTAGTAACTTGGGAAAGTAACTTTTTTAACTTTTTTTTAGAGGATTTTACTTTAAAAATCCTAAAATATAGCCATATATCACGAAAGGTCTTCGCAAATTGTGTAGCACTAATGAGAAACTCTCGCCAATTTTTTTTATTTTTTTATATATTTTTTTCTTAACGGCAATAGCGTCACCAAGGGCGACGCTAGCGTCGCTCGTCACACCCACCGTTCCCTACATCTCCCTGAACACCCATTTGCTACACCACAGCCGCACCAGCACCTCCTTCTTTCTTTCTTTCTTCTCTCCCTCTCTTTCTCTCCCTCACTGCACCACTCTGCCATTCCCCACCTTCTTCTTCCCTTCTTTTCTTTTCCTTTCTTTCTCTTCTTCCTCCACCTCTTTCTCTTTTCCTCTCTTTCTCTTCCTTTCTTTCCCTCTCTTTCCTCCTCTTTCCGTTAGATTAATTCAAGCTCCGTGTTTCAACTGATCCCTGATCAGGTTTGAACATTAGCCTTCTCAAGAAGTCATGTTAGGCATTTCTATCTCGTGAGTAGCTGTTATAAGGGGATGTGCAGGTACTTATATAGCATATGGGTGCATACTGAATCTCAAGAGGTCATATTGGGCATTTCTATCTCGTGAGTAGTTGTTATAAGAGGATGTGCAGGTACTTATATAGCATATGGGTACCGTGATTTGGCCTTATCTAAGTGATTGCAGGTGGGGAGGAAGAGAAAGAGGTGGAGGAAGAAGCGAAAGAAAGGAAAAGAAAAGAAGGGAAGAAGAAGGTAGGGAAGGGCAGAGTGGTGCAGTGTGTGCTGTGAGGAAGAGAAGAAAGAAAGAAGGAGGTGCCGGTGCGGCTGCGGTATAATAGATGAGTGTGCAGGGAGATGTAGGAAACAGTGGGTATAACAGAACATCGCCCATGATGACTCTATCGTCACTCAGAAAAAAAAAGAACAAAAAATATAAAAAATTGACGAGAGAACCTCATTAGTGCTACACAATTTGTGATGACCTTTTAAAATAAATAGCTATATTTAGGATTTTTTTCAGTAAAATCCTTTTTTTTTAAGAGTGGAGATGTTTTTTTGAAATATAGTACCAATTGAAATGACCCCATTTCTTTTATTATCTATTGAAATGACTTTCGCCTCACTGTACTAGTAAAGTGAATTTACCAAATAAGCAAAGACGATGTAAAAAGGTGCAACTTGTACCTTTGAAAGGGATGATTTCTCTCTCAACAAGCTGCTGATAATGGAGATATGCTAAGAAACCACAAGCACTGGGAGTCCAAAAAAAAAAACACCACAGGAATACCAAGCTCTTCTCCTGCATCTAAGGTGAAGCTCATGCCCCCATCTGAGAGGATGCAGCTAATTTTAGGCACCCCAACAGTGCTGTTGATCCTTACAATAAGATCACGAAATGGCACAGTGCAGTTCAAGGTTGTGGATTTACAGAGAGCTGGGACATCTTGGGTCGCGTTGCGATCTGATGGTGGGAGACCGTCGGGTATGGTTTCAAACCGGAAATCATCCAGGCCCTTGAGAGAATCGGGCCCTCTGGACCTCAACAGACGATTGTGATTGAATTCGGTGTTGACGAATGTGACGAAGAAGCCTCTGGCATGGAGAAGCTTGGCTAGTTTGAGCACGGGTGTGACATGGCCTTGAGCTGGGTATGGAATGCAGATGAGATGAGGCCTCTCCACATGCTTAGTCTCCATATCTCTCTCTCTCTCTCTCTCCCTCTCTCTCTCTCTCTGTACATGACAACGGAGATAACGTTATGACAATGGAGATAACGTTGGAGCTCGTTACTTGATAGTGAGAATACGACAGTAACGATGGAAGGCCCGAGAATTTCCTGCCCACACGTCTTTTGTAGGCCCATTTATTGATAATCGTAACCGCTCCCTCTCTTACCAATAATCTAAATTATTCAAAATCAATGAACTCCTTTTAGATGACATCTTTCAAGTTTTACGGCAAAAAATAATCGGACCTACCATTATATTTATCAGGTGACTAATAACACGATTAATGCATAAGATTGTGTCATCAATCATTCCGTGATCAATCTTACGATGGGCCCATCTCTATTGACGCAAAATTAGAGGAGATGTCATCAGCCGAGGGGATGGAATTCATTTTTAACCGTCCTTATTATCAATAATTGTTGATTAAAAACGAAAAAAGGCCCACATTATCAATAGGTGTTGCCCATGCTAGAGTTCCATACATCTCATTCACCGAAAGCGCGTGGGAGACTTTTGCTCTCGTCAGCTGTGAATAACTTCGTAGGAAAATTTATATATGTTCAGATCTTGTTTTGGTCCATCACTCTACAACCACAATTTCTGAAATCACAAGTGAGGAAGAGGTGTTCCAAGATATTGGCAGAGTCAGGATATTTATGTACTAACAAGATTCTATATTTTTTGACCGGTAGCAAGCCCAATTTTGGCCCGGCTCGCCTGTAAAAGTCATTGTGAGGTCGGACTGTAACGGTAGTCGTGAGGAAAAAGAGAGTGGGACTTTGAACACAGGACGTCTCATTGAGAGAAACAACCAAATCAGTGGAGATCAGGGCCATGACTGAAAGGGACCTATTTTTTATTATAATGTTTGTTGGCCTAGTAGGAGAGACTAATTGGGTTAATGGTCATAGCTATTTTGGTAATTGTAGCAGGATGTTTTTTATTAGCTAAGATAAGATTACTACTTCTGATTATACAGATAATGAATCAAAGGAGAGTCGATTTTTTTTTTCGTGAGCGTAGGTAAGATTATCGTACCACGTAATTCTCTTGTATGTGATTACGCATTGTTGTGTGGTTAATTATTTGCTCGATCATATTGATACATGTTTCCACATATACATGCGCACAATAAGTTAAATCAGGCTGGGCTTGGGCTTAATATACTTCAGTTGGGCTGGGGTTTGGCAAAACAGAGAACCCACCTCAAAGAGGTCCGAGCACAAACTGTTATTAATAAAGAATTTGATGTAACAGAAAGGTAAGCATAATCTGATTGAGGGGGTCCCACACTGATATATATGTTATAAAGCCCATGATCCCGGTACAATTACACACAAACATGTGTAATAATTGAAATAAAGCAGCAGCAGTGGTAGAAATCAGTGTTTTGTAGGCCAAAGCACTTGGTTGACAACGTATTCGAAATTCTTGTATGAAGACCCCCCCTGGTTTTGTAGTAATCTCAGCAAGGTTCTTCCACTCTATAGCATTGTTTCTCATCTCCTTCCCTTCTTATCCTTCCATCATCTCCCTAACAAGGCCCTCTACCTCGTCTCTCTTCACATTGCTATCGATCTCCATGCCGATCCCCCACTCCGTGCAGGCGTATCGGCATTTGGTTTGCTGCTCTGCGAAGAAAGGCCAGCAGATAATGGGCACTCCACTGCACGCACTCTCTAGTGTCGAGTTCCACCCACAATGCCTCAAGAACACCCCATTTGAAGAGTGTCGAAGCACAGCTTCTCTTGCGCGCACCAACTCACTAGGAGACCCCTCTCTTTTGTCCCCTTCACGAACTCCTGCGGCAGCATCGCTGAATCCTCCATGACAAGGTCCGGCCTTATCACCCATAAGAAGTGGTGGTTGCTGTTGGCAAGCCCCCATGCAAACTCCTCAAGTTATTTCGCTGTCATGACTGCAATACTACCAAAATTGATGAGCACCACTGATTTCGGGTGCTTGTTATCGAGCCACTCTAGACATTTTGATTCCTCTTTCCACAAGTTAGATCCCAACGAGTCTGAAGCGCTCTTTGGGAACTGATCATAGAGGGTGCTAAGTGGGCCTATGGTGTACAAGTGAGGGATCGCGGCTTTGATTGCATTTATGGCCTTGTTTTCTAAGTCGTCAAAAGTGTTCATGATCACTGCTGTTGCTTTGGAAGCTCTTTGTGCTTCTCCATCGATGAAGTTGAGCATGCTGTCGTCAGGATCACGTTGTCCTGATAAAAGACGGGAGATCGCGCAGACGGATATTGTTCATCCCTAGAATCCCATCCATGGAAGCGTCTAGAGATCCATTTATTAAGAAATTCTCATCTACGCACAAAACAGAGAGAACACGTACAAATTAGTTAATTACGATTTTTTTTAACCTAGAAACGATATTTTTGTTCTGACTTCTAAGCCCGGGTCACCTGAGGCCATGAATCACAAAAAAGTTACCACCTCCAAGCTGATCTTGATTGGAAGCCCTAGCTTTTTCTTGTGATTGGGTAATGGGACTCTTAAGAGTTAAGACCTCAAAATCATTTGTGACTAAGCATAAAGGTGGTCATCCAATGTAGGTGGTCCTTCAAAAAAATGTTCGGAAATTTTTTCATTCCTACAGACGTCCATATAACAAAGATAGAAGACGTACGTGTATTCTTGAAAACCGAAAAAGAAAAGATCACACTCCCTCAAGGGCGTGAGTACGTGAAAACTGAAAAGTTACAAGTCCCACCTTTGAAAGGGATAAGTCCTCTCTCTACAAGCTGCCGATAATGAAGACACCCCAAGAACCCACAAGCACTGGTGGTCCACAACAGCACCTCAGGAATCCCAAGCTCTTCTGCTGCGTCTAAGGTGAAGCTCATGAGTACATCTGATAGGATGCAGCTGATTTTAGGCACCCCAGCAGTGCTGTTGATCCTTACAATAAGATCACGAAATGGCACAATGCAGTTCTTGCTGGTGGATTCGCATAGAGCTGGGATGTCTTGGGTCGCATCACAATGGGACGGTGGGAGACCGTCAGGTATGGTTTCGAATCGAAAATCATGCAGGCCCTTGAGAGAATCCGGGCCTCTGGACCTCAACAGACGGTTGTGATTGAATTCGGTATTCACAAATGTGATGAAGAAGCCTCTGGTGTGGAGAAGCTGGGCTAGTTTCAGCACGGGTGTGACATGGCCTTGAGTTGGGTATGGAATGCAGATAATATGAGGACTTGCCACGTTCTCGGATTCCATCTCTCTCTCTCTCTCTCTCTCTGAAATAGCTTGCAGCTCATCCCTACTTATTACGAGAGTTTGTGGGTGTGAGTGAGTGAGGCGGACCCACGAATAGGGCACTGGGTACGTCCGTACCTGGTGGAGATGGAAAAACCCCATATGGACAATGGCCCAGATGGGCTTCCAACAAAAACCTTGAATCGATCACACTCACTGAAGTCTCTATCATCACCTCTAGCTCGGGCTCTCCCTCATGATAAGTCTACAATCATGATATTGTAAAGCTATCAATCATGATAAGTCTACAACTCATCCTCTTACTCATGATAAGGCAACAACTCATCCTCCATGATCCGCTCTGGTACCATAAAATCATGATTAGTCTACAGATACTGTTTTACCATCTCTCCGTATTTAACTTTTCGTTAAAAGGGAGATTATTCTATGGCTTTTCATGAATCCTCCCTTTTTTACCTTGAGTTCTAACCACTTTAGGAATATATAATTTTTTAAAATTCCTAGGATGCCAGTTCTTTTTGTAAAAGAAATAGAAGCATTTCAGGATATATGCAAATTTGATCTTGGTGCAAAAATATTTTTCAAAATCTCCAATTTTGATATTTTGAAATCTGAGAGAGTGCATTCAAGCTTGTCACTTTTTCCATGAAATACATATTTGCTCTTTGCCTTGTTCCCCCCATCATTGCACACAAAACAATTGCATTCTACAAGTCTTCCAAAATTGTCCCTAAAAACAGCAGATATTAAATGTCCCCCGAAGAAGAGGCCCACTTACCCAATAAATAAATGCCTCAGTTTTGGGGTGGCCACCTTCTAGCTTTTCAATTAATCACCAACCAAACCCAATCGAAGTTGGCTGCTTGCAGTGTGACTTACCAACCCAGCAAAAAACTAACACCAATCGTCCAATCCAACAAAGACCTAACACGTTAATTAAGGGTTTGAGTTGACCCGTTTAAGTTTTAGGTTGGTTTGGGCTAATTCCTTCTCAATCTGATTAGTAAGTGGGTCAGATTGTTAACCTAAGTAAATGTCTATTGCTACAGTTGAATTAACTTGGATCACCTATATACTTCATGTCATTGTTCTGTCTTCCTCAAGTGCCTGCACTGTCTTTTTTTTTTTTTTTTTTTTTTGGCATTCCAGCTAAGATGGGGCGGATCTCCTATAGACTCGCATATAGGAGGAGAAAAATCGGCAAACACGCAAAAGAACTCGTACATGCAAGGATACACAAACTCACACACATGCGGTAGGGGGCGGGGGGAAGGACCTTGAACCTCCCGATGAGAATTGGCACGACTTACCACTCGGGTAAGTCACCGTACTGAAGTGCCCGCGTTGTTGTGTGTTGTAATATAAATGTGCTTTACATATTGGTAAATACAATTTTCCATGCTTAAATGAAATAGATTGAGCTTGACTACTATTTTGTTCACAAGAAAAAGTTGTGGGTGTGTATACGGAAACGTGAAGCAGCGATCGAACAAACAATCAACCACATAAGAACAAACAATCACATACAAGAGAATTACGTGGTTCGACAAACTTGCCTATGTCCACTAAAAAGACACTCGACTCTCTTTAGGTTCACTCTCTGTATGATCAATTGTGTTACATCATGGGTTACACATTATAACATATACATATATAATGCTCTATTTCTTATCTCCCAAGAAATCCTATTTTAATCAATAAAAAAGTTCTAATATAATTACCATAATACCCATGACCCTGAAACCTCCCACTAGTCCAACAGAATATACCGTCAGGTTAACTTGTTACTCGTTTCGTTCTATTTACCTAAGCATTATTGAAGTGTCTTTTCATTCTCTTGGAATCAAGCTTCAATGCCTGAAACTTTCCTCCCCCGACCAAAAGCCAACTTGCCCTGACACTCATGTGGGTCAATCCACATACAAACTCGACCAACCACTCATGTGGCCAACCCAAACAAAACTCCAAGAGAGTCGACCCAAGGTGAGAGGTCTTTTCAATTTGAGAAGGTTTCTCCAAAACTTTTTCAAAAGCAATTGACACCAAAGCAATAATGGAAATGGACTCCACTTGGACTCAATGAATGGGAAGTCCAACCCTAGGGCCCCAAAAGGCCTTGGGACCTCAGGTGATGTGGATGGCTTCCATATAATTTGTATCATTAAACCTTTTTTATATTAAGCATTTCTCTAGTATCTCATCATGTACAATACAACAATAAAAAAAAAAAAAATCAAAGTTGTAAAGCTTCTTCTTCTTTGTGACAAACTTTCTTAGCGTTATTTGGGACAAAATTTGTAAATCGATGCCCACCCCTGATGCGGCCCCAAGGGCGGCTAGCGGTCTTCTAAGAGTGGGGGATTTAAGGAAGCGTTTAGCATCTTCCTTGAATCGGGATCCTCTATCTGACTGGGTCTACGCATGGTGATCTTGAGTGAACCACTCAGGGTCCTCCATATCACCCCAGGCCACCCCTACCCAGATGTATAGCAGGCTGACCATGATAACATAGCGGATCGTGAATGATCCACCCACTGTCACTGTGGAGTTTTACCTCACCAGATTCGAACTCATCTTCCTTAGGATAAAAAATAATTTTACGGAGTTGTATCTGTATGCCCTCTTAACTGTAGGAGTTGATAGCCTCTGTGTCCTGTACAGGCTTTGTTCTTGCCCTGTAGTTCTTTTTGGGGCTGTCTAGCCTTTCTTCATTCTCTTCTCTTTAATACAAATTCATCCTTGAGCAAAAATATATTCAAGAAGGTGTTTTTTTTTTTTTTTTTTTCCACCTCTTTTGGTTTGCTTCCTTATTTTTGTTTCCTTGTATCTTTTGAGGGTTATATTTTTTCCTACCCTTTGTATATTCCAGATTTCTCTCTTTCTTATTTAATTAAGTCTTCCATTAAGCAAAAACAAAGATGTGTGCAAGGCTTAACTTTGGTTTAACTCCCCTATACCATCTCTCTTCATGTATGTGCAATGATCCGAATATCATTTTGATTGATCGTGCATCAAATATATATAGTTTTCAAAATTCAGTCAAGAATACTTTTCAAAGTGGTTCTACCTAACTCTCACAGGTGAGGGTGCTTTTTAGAATTAGCAGAACCCTCAAGCAAATGTCTAAAAAATCCTAATAAATTATGTGCCCAACTTTTACGGGATCAAGAAAATCTTAAACAAATATAAGAAACACAAGACACCCCAAAGGATAAGGGCGTGTCATATCACACAGTTATCCAATGATCAATCCCTGCAGTTGGATAGGGTACATAATCATACGAGTATTGTACTACTAAACCAATCTAGCAAAGAAAAAAAAACCTTCATTAAATATAACCTCAAGAAGAAGAAATATTTGTTTCTCCCATGCAAAATAGAGTCAATTCCAAAATGGTCTTCAAATTAAGTACTTAAGCAAATTAATGAAGGAACCTACTTTTCAGCAACCAACTCCTCCTCTTATCTTACCATAAAAGCAAACATAATCTGCTTGAGTGGGTTATATCATACATATCACTTTGCCACTACAACAACACACAAACATTTGCATTATTGAAATAAAGGAGTAGCAGTACATATCATTGTTTCTCAGGCCAAAGAACCTGGTTAACTAGGCCGTCAAAATTCTTGTAAGAAGACCCCCCTGGTTTTGTAGCAATCTCAGCAAGGCTCTTCCACTCTATAGCCTTGTTCCTCATCTCCTTCCCTTTTTCTCCTTCCATCATCTCCCTAACAAGGCCCTCCACCTCCTCTCTCTTCACATTGTTGTCGATCTCCATGCCGATCCCCCACTCCGTGCAGGCGTATCGGCAGTTGGTTTGCTGCTCGGCAAAGAAAGGCCAGCATATAACAGGCACTCCACCGCATATGCTCTCTATTGTTGAGTTCCACCCACAGTGTGTCAAGAACACCCCAATTGAAGGGTGTTGGAGGAGCTTCTCTTGCGCACACCAATTTGCAAGCAGACCTCTCTCTTCAGTTGCCTTCACAAAATCCGGTGGCAGCATTGCCGAATCACCCATAACAAGGTCCGGCCTAATGACCCACAAGAAGGGGTGGTGGCTGTTGGCGAGCCCCCATGCAAACTCCTCATGCTGTCTCTCAGTCATGACTGTAATACTACCAAAATTGACGAACACCACAGATTTGGGGGCCTTGTTTTCTAGCCACTCTAGACATCTTGAGTCCTCTTTCCACAAATTCGATCCCAATGAGTCCGAACCGCTCTTTGGGAACTGATTAGAGAGTGTGTTTAGTGGGCCTATGGTGTAAAGATGAGGGAGCATGGCTTTGAGTTCGTTTAAGGACTTCTGTTCTAAGTCATCAAAAGTGTTCATGATCACTGCCACTGCTTTGGATGCCCTTTCTCCCTCTCTGATGAAGAAGTTGAGCATGATATCATCGGGATCTGTTGTTCGTATAAACGATGGAATGTCCCTCAGACGGATACCGTTCATCCCTCGAATCCAGTCGATGGGCATGTCTAGAGATCCATTTGTTAAGAAGTTCTCATCTGTGCACCAAGTAGATCAGAGCTAGAGCACAAATTAGTTAATTAGTTATTGTTAGTTTTTTTTTTTTTTTTTTTTTTCTCATTTGTTAATAAGTGTGTTCCAAAAAAATGTTATTTCTGAGTCAAGACTCAATCTGTGGCATATTTCCGAAAGTTAGGGAACTCTTTTCAGAGTTCCATCAGAATCTTCTTTATAATAAAAATAAATGACAGGGTTACCCTTGAGAATTTTCAAAATATTTATATTATTTTCTTTACCGTACTCGTATTTGGTAACTTCACTAAATAAAGTAAAATGAGGCGAAAGGTCAAAATAAAAAAACAAGAAAAAAAAAGGGGGGGGGGGGGGGGGGGGGGGGCTGGGGCCATATAAAAAAGTGATGGCTTTTTGTTTTTTAGTGAAATAATAATGTAGCTTTTTGAATATTTTTTAAAGAGAAAATGATTTTTTTATCATTTAGTAACTTGGGAAAGTAACTTTTTTAACTTTTTTTAGAGGATTTTACTTTAAAAATCCTAAAATATAGCCATATATCACGAAAGGTCTTCGCAAATTGTGTAGCACTAATGAGAAACTCTCGCCAATTTTTTTTATTTTTTTATATATTTTTTTCTTAACGGCAATAGCGTCACCAAGGGCGACGCTAGCGTCGCTCGTCACACCCACCGTTCCCTACATCTCCCTGAACACCCATTTGCTACACCACAGCCGCACCAGCACCTCCTTCTTTCTTTCTTTCTTCTCTCCCTCTCTTTCTCTCCCTCACTGCACCACTCTGCCATTCCCCACCTTCTTCTTCCCTTCTTTTCTTTTCCTTTCTTTCTCTTCTTCCTCCACCTCTTTCTCTTTTCCTCTCTTTCTCTTCCTTCCTTTCTTTCCCTCTCTTTCCTCCTCTTTCCGTTAGATTAATTCAAGCTCCGTGTTTCAACTGATCCCTGATCAGGTTTGAACATTAGCCTTCTCAAGAAGTCATGTTAGGCATTTCTATCTCGTGAGTAGCTGTTATAAGGGGATGTGCAGGTACTTATATAGCATATGGGTGCATACTGAATCTCAAGAGGTCATATTGGGCATTTCTATCTCGTGAGTAGTTGTTATAAGAGGATGTGCAGGTACTTATATAGCATATGGGTACCGTGATTTGGCCTTATCTAAGTGATTGCAGGTGGGGAGGAAGAGAAAGAGGTGGAGGAAGAAGCGAAAGAAAGGAAAGAAAAGAAGGGAAGAAGAAGGTAGGGAAGGGCAGAGTGGTGCAGTGTGTGTGCTGTGAGGAAGAGAAGAAAGAAAGAAGGAGGTGCCGGTGCGGCTGCGGTATAATAGATGAGTGTGCAGGGAGATGTAGGAAACAGTGGGTATAACAGAACATCGCCCATGATGACTCTATCGTCACTCAGAAAAAAAAAAGAACAAAAAATATAAAAAATTGACGAGAGAACCTCATTAGTGCTACACAATTTGTGATGACCTTTTAAAATAAATAGCTATATTTAGGATTTTTTTCAGTAAAATCCTTTTTTTTTAAGAGTGGAGATGTTTTTTTGAAATATAGTACCAATTGAAATGACCCCATTTCTTTTATTATCTATTGAAATGACTTTCGCCTCACTGTACTAGTAAAGTGAATTTACCAAATAAGCAAAGACGATGTAAAAAGGTGCAACTTGTACCTTTGAAAGGGATGATTTCTCTCTCAACAAGCTGCTGATAATGGAGATATGCTAAGAAACCACAAGCACTGGGAGTCCAAAAAAACACCACAGGAATACCAAGCTCTTCTCCTGCATCTAAGGTGAAGCTCATGCCCCCATCTGAGAGGATGCAGCTAATTTTAGGCACCCCAACAGTGCTGTTGATCCTTACAATAAGATCACGAAATGGCACAGTGCAGTTCAAGGTTGTGGATTTACAGAGAGCTGGGACATCTTGGGTCGCGTTGCGATCTGATGGTGGGAGACCGTCGGGTATGGTTTCAAACCGGAAATCATCCAGGCCCTTGAGAGAATCGGGCCCTCTGGACCTCAACAGACGATTGTGATTGAATTCGGTGTTGACGAATGTGACGAAGAAGCCTCTGGCATGGAGAAGCTTGGCTAGTTTGAGCACGGGTGTGACATGGCCTTGAGCTGGGTATGGAATGCAGATGAGATGAGGCCTCTCCACATGCTTAGTCTCCATATCTCTCTCTCTCTCTCTCTCTCCCTCTCTCTCTCTCTCTGTACATGACAACGGAGATAACGTTATGACAATGGAGATAACGTTGGAGCTCGTTACTTGATAGTGAGAATACGACAGTAACGATGGAAGGCCCGAGAATTTCCTGCCCACACGTCTTTTGTAGGCCCATTTATTGATAATCGTAACCGCTCCCTCTCTTACCAATAATCTAAATTATTCAAAATCAATGAACTCCTTTTAGATGACATCTTTCAAGTTTTACGGCAAAAAATAATCGGACCTACCATTATATTTATCAGGTGACTAATAACACGATTAATGCATAAGATCGTGTCATCAATCATTCCGTGATCAATCTTACGATGGGCCCATCTCTATTGACGCAAAATTAGAGGAGATGTCATCAGCCGAGGGGATGGAATTCATTTTTAACCGTCCTTATTATCAATAATTGTTGATTAAAAACGAAAAAAGGCCCACATTATCAATAGGTGTTGCCCATGCTAGAGTTCCATACATCTCATTCACCGAAAGCGCGTGGGAGACTTTTGCTCTCGTCAGCTGTGAATAACTTCGTAGGAAAATTTATATATGTTCAGATCTTGTTTTGGTCCATCACTCTACAACCACAATTTCTGAAATCACAAGTGAGGAAGAGGTGTTCCAAGATATTGGCAGAGTCAGGATATTTATGTACTAACAAGATTCTATATTTTTTGACCGGTAGCAAGCCCAATTTTGGCCCGGCTCGCCTGTAAAAGTCATTGTGAGGTCGGACTGTAACGGTAATCGTGAGGAAAAAGAGAGTGGGACTTTGAACACAGGACGTCTCATTGAGAGAAACAACCAAATCAGTGGAGATCAGGGCCATGACTGAAAGGGACCTATTTTTTATTATAATGTTTGTTGGCCTAGTAGGAGAGACTAATTGGGTTAATGGTCATAGCTATTTTGGTAATTGTAGCAGGATTTTTTTATTAGCTAAGATAAGATTACTACTTCTGATTATACAGATAATGAATCAAAGGAGAGTCGATTTTTTTTTTCGTGAGCGTAGGTAAGATTATCGTACCACGTAATTCTCTTGTATGTGATTACGCATTGTTGTGTGGTTAATTATTTGCTCGATCATATTGATACATGTTTCCACATATACATGCGCACAATAAGTTAAATCAGGCTGGGCTTGGGCTTAATATACTTCAGTTGGGCTGGGGTTTGGCAAAACAGAGAACCCACCTCAAAGAGGTCCGAGCACAAACTGTTATTAATAAAGAATTTGATGTAACAGAAAGGTAAGCATAATCTGATTGAGGGGGTCCCACACTGATATATATGTTATAAAGCCCATGATCCCGGTACAATTACACACAAACATGTGTAATAATTGAAATAAAGCAGCAGTGGTAGAAATCAGTGTTTTGTAGGCCAAAGCACTTGGTTGACAACGTATTCGAAATTCTTGTATGAAGACCCCCCCTGGTTTTGTAGTAATCTCAGCAAGGTTCTTCCACTCTATAGCATTGTTTCTCATCTCCTTCCCTTCTTATCCTTCCATCATCTCCCTAACAAGGCCCTCTACCTCGTCTCTCTTCACATTGCTATCGATCTCCATGCCGATCCCCCACTCCGTGCAGGCGTATCGGCATTTGGTTTGCTGCTCTGCGAAGAAAGGCCAGCAGATAATGGGCACTCCACTGCACACACTCTCTAGTGTCGAGTTCCACCCACAATGCCTCAAGAACACCCCATTTGAAGAGTGTCGAAGCACAGCTTCTCTTGCGCGCACCAACTCACTAGGAGACCCCTCTCTTTTGTCCCCTTCACGAACTCCTGCGGCAGCATCGCTGAATCCTCCATGACAAGGTCCGGCCTTATCACCCATAAGAAGTGGTGGTTGCTGTTGGCAAGCCCCCATGCAAACTCCTCAAGTTGTTTCGCTGTCATGACTGCAATACTACCAAAATTGATGAGCACCACTGATTTCGGGTGCTTGTTATCGAGCCACTCTAGACATTTTGATTCCTCTTTCCACAAGTTAGATCCCAACGAGTCTGAAGCGCTCTTTGGGAACTGATCATAGAGGGTGCTAAGTGGGCCTATGGTGTACAAGTGAGGGATCGCGGCTTTGATTGCATTTATGGCCTTGTTTTCTAAGTCGTCAAAAGTGTTCATGATCACTGCTGTTGCTTTGGAAGCTCTTTGTGCTTCTCTATCGATGAAGTTGAGCATGCTGTCGTCAGGATCACGTTGTCCTGATAAAAGACGGGAGATCGCACAGACGGATATTGTTCATCCCTAGAATCCCATCCATGGAAGCGTCTAGAGATCCATTTATTAAGAAATTCTCATCTACGCACAAAACAGAGAGAACACGTACAAATTAGTTAATTACGATTTTTTTTAACCTAGAAACGATATTTTTGTTCTGACTTCTAAGCCCGGGTCACCTGAGGCCATGAATCACAAAAAAGTTACCACCTCCAAGCTGATCTTGATTGGAAGCCCTAGCTTTTTCTTGTGATTGGGTAATGGGACTCTTAAGAGTTAAGACCTCAAAATCATTTGTGACTAAGCATAAAGGTGGTCATCCAATGTAGGTGGTCCTTCAAAAAAATGTTCGGAAATTTTTTCATTCCTACAGACGTCCATATAACAAAGATAGAAGACGTACGTGTATTCTTGAAAACCGGAAAAGAAAAGATCACACTCCCTCAAGGGCGTGAGTACGTGAAAACTGAAAAGTTACAAGTCCCACCTTTGAAAGGGATAAGTCCTCTCTCTACAAGCTGCCGATAATGAAGACACCCCAAGAACCCACAAGCACTGGTGGTCCACAACAGCACCTCAGGAATCCCAAGCTCTTCTGCTGCGTCTAAGGTGAAGCTCATGAGTACATCTGATAGGATGCAGCTGATTTTAGGCACCCCAGCAGTGCTGTTGATCCTTACAATAAGATCTCGAAATGGCACAATGCAGTTCTTGCTGGTGGATTCGCATAGAGCTGGGATGTCTTGGGTCGCATCACAATGGGACGGTGGGAGACCGTCAGGTATGGTTTCGAATCGAAAATCATGCAGGCCCTTGAGAGAATCCGGGCCTCTGGACCTCAACAGACGGTTGTGATTGAATTCGGTATTCACAAATGTGATGAAGAAGCCTCTGGTGTGGAGAAGCTGGGCTAGTTTCAGCACGGGTGTGACATGGCCTTGAGTTGGGTATGGAATGCAGATAATATGAGGACTTGCCACGTTCTCGGATTCCATCTCTCTCTCTCTCTCTCTCTCTCTCTCTCTCTCTGAAATAGCTTGCAGCTCATCCCTACTTATTAAGAGAGTTTGTGGGTGTGAGTGAGTGAGGCGGACCCACGAATAGGGCACTGGGTACGTCCGTACCTGGTGGAGATGGAAAAACCCCATATGGACAATGGCCCAGATGGGCTTCCAACAAAAACCTTGAATCGATCACACTCACTGAAGTCTCTATCATCACCTCTAGCTCGGGCTCTCCCTCATGATAAGTCTACAATCATGATATTGTAAAGCTGTCAATCATGATAAGTCTACAACTCATCCTCTTACTCATGATAAGGCAACAACTCATCCTCCATGATCCGCTCTGGTACCATAAAATCATGATTAGTCTACAGATACTGTTTTACCATCTCTCCGTATTTAACTTTTCGTTAAAAGGGAGATTATTCTATGGCTTTTCATGAATCCTCCCTTTTTTACCTTGAGTTCTAACCACTTTAGGAATATATAATTTTTTAAAATTCCTAGGATGCCAGTTCTTTTTGTAAAAGAAATAGAAGCATTTCAGGATATATGCAAATTTGATCTTGGTGCAAAAATATTTTTCAAAATCTCCAATTTTGATATTTTGAAATCTGAGAGAGTGCATTCAAGCTTGTGACTTTTTCCATGAAATACATATTTGCTCTTTGCCTTGTTCCCCCCATCATTGCACACAAAACAATTGCATTCTACAAGTCTTCCAAAATTGTCCCTAAAAACAGCAGATATTAAATGTCCCCCGAAGAAGAGGCCCACTTACCCAATAAATAAATGCCTCAGTTTTGGGTTGGCCACCTTCTAGCTTTTCAATTAATCACCAACCAAACCCAATCGTAGTTGGCTGCTTGCAGTGTGACTTACCAACCCAGCAAAAAACTAACACCAATCGTCCAATCCAACAAAGACCTAACACGTTAATTAAGGGTTTGAGTTGACCCGTTTAAGTTTTAGGTTGGTTTGGGCTAATTCCTTCTCAATCTGATTCGTAAGTGGGTCAGATTGTTAACCTAAGTAAATGTCTATTGCTACAGTTGAATTAACTTGGATCACCTATATACTTCATGTCATTGTTCTGTCTTCCTCAAGTGCCTGCACTGTCTTTTTTTTTTTTTTTTTTTTTTTGGCATTCCAGCTAAGATGGGGCGGATCTCCTATAGACTCGCATATAGGAGGAGAAAAATCGGCAAACACGCAAAAGAACTCGTACATGCAAAGATACACAAACTCACACACATGCGGTAGGGGGCGGGGGGAAGGACCTTGAACCTCCCGATGAGAATTGGCACGACTTACCACTCGGGTAAGTCACCGTACTGAAGTGCCCGCGTTGTTGTGTGTTGTAATATAAATGTGCTTTACATATTGGTAAATACAATTTTCCATGCTTAAATGAAATAGATTGAGCTTGACTACTATTTTGTTCACAAGAAAAAGTTGTGGGTGTGTATACGGAAACGTGAAGCAGCGATCGAACAAACAATCAACCACATAAGAACAAACAATCACATACAAGAGAATTACGTGGTTCGACAAACTTGCCTATGTCCACTAAAAAGACACTCGACTCTCTTTAGGTTCACTCTCTGTATGATCAATTGTGTTACATCATGGATTACACATTATATCATATACATATATAATGCTCTATTTCTTATCTCCCAAGAAATCCTATTTTAATCAATAAAAAAGTTCTAATATAATTACCATAATAAAAAACCCATGACCCTGAAACCTCCCACTAGTCCAACAGAATATACCGTCAGGTTAACTTGTTACTCGTTTCGTTTTATTTACCTAAGCATTATTGAAGTGTCTTTTCATTCTCTTGGAATCAAGCTTCAATGCCTGAAACTTTCCTCCCCCGACCAAAAGCCAACTTGCCCTGACACTCATGTGGGTCAATCCACATACAAACTCGACCAACCACTCATGTGGGCCAACCCAAACAAAACTCCAAGAGAGTCGACCCAAGGTGAGAGGTCTTTTCAATTTGAGAAGGTTTCTCCAAAACTTTTTCAAAAGCAATTGACACCAAAGCAATAATGGAAATGGACTCCACTTGGACTCAATGAATGGGAAGTCCAACCCTAGGGCCCCAAAAGGCCTAGGGACCTCAGGTGATGTGGATGGCTTCCATATAATTTGTATCATTAAACCTTTTTTATATTAAGCATTTCTCTAGTATCTCATCATGTACAATACAACAATTAAAAAAAAAAAAAATCAAAGTTGTAAAGCTTCTTCTTCTTTGTGACAAACTTTCTTAGCGTTATTTGGGACAAAATTTGTAAATCGATGCCCACCCCTGATGCGGCCCCAAGGGCGGCTAGCGGTCTTCTAAGAGTGGGGGATTTAAGGAAGCATTTAGCATCTTCCTTGAATCGGGATCCTCTATCTGACTGGGTCTACGCATGGTGATCTTGAGTGAACCACTCAGGGTCCTCCGTATCACCCCAGGCCACCCCTACCCAGATGTATAGCAGGCTGACCATGATAACATAGCGGATCGTGAATGATCCACCCACTGTCACTGTGGAGTTTTACCTCACCAGATTCGAACTCATCTTCCTTAGGATAAAAAATAATTTTACGGAGTTGTATCTGTATGCCCTCTTAACTGTAGGAGTTGATAGCCTCTGTGTCTTGTACAGGCTTTGTTCTTGCCCTGTAGTTCTTTTTGGGGCTGTCTAAGCCTTTCTTCATTCTCTTCTCTTTAATACAAATTCATCCTTGAGCAAAAATATATTCAAGAAGGTGTTTTTTTTTTTTTTTTTCCACCTCTTTTGGTTTGCTTCCTTATTTTTGTTTCCTTGTATCTTTTGAGGGTTATATTTTTTCCTACCCTTTGTATATTCCAGATTTCTCTCTTTCTTATTTAATTAAGTCTTCCATTAAGCAAAAACAAAGATGTGTGCAAGGCTTAACTTTGGTTTAACTCCCCTATACCATCTCTCTTCATGTATGTGCAATGATCCGAATCTCATTTTGATTGATCGTGCATCAAATATATATAGTTTTCAAAATTCAGTCAAGAATACTTTTCAAAGTGGTTCTACATAACTCTCATAGGTGAGGGTGCTTTTTAGAATTAGCAGAACCCTCAAGCAAATGTCTAAAAAATCCTAATAAATTATGTGCCCAACTTTTACGGGATCAAGAAAATCTTAAACAAATATAAGAAACACAAGACACCCCAAAGGATAAGGGCGTGTCATATCACACAGTTATCCAATGATCAATCCCTGCAGTTGGATAGGGTACATAATCATACGAGTATTGTACTACTAAACCAATCTAGCAAAGAAAAAAAAACCTTCATTAAATATAACCTCAAGAAGAAGAAATATTTTTTTCTCCCATGCAAAATAGAGTCAATTCC
This sequence comes from Camphora micrantha, assembly GCA_003546025.1. NCBI lineage: Eukaryota > Viridiplantae > Streptophyta > Magnoliopsida > Laurales > Lauraceae > Camphora > Camphora micrantha. The sequence goes on along the minus strand of QPKB01000003.1, from coordinate 15,813,453 downwards.
AAAATGGTCTTCAAATTAAGTACTTAAGCAAATTAATGAAGGAACCTACTTTTCAGCAACCAACTCCTCCTCTTATCTTACCATAAAAGCAAACATAATCTGCTTGAGTGGGTTATATCATACATATCACTTTGCCACTACAACAACACACAAACATTTGCATTATTGAAATAAAGGAGTAGCAGTACATATCATTGTTTCTCAGGCCAAAGAACCTGGTTAACTAGGCCGTCAAAATTCTTGTAAGAAGACCCCCCTGGTTTTGTAGCAATCTCAGCAAGGCTCTTCCACTCTATAGCCTTGTTCCTCATCTCCTTCCCTTTTTCTCCTTCCATCATCTCCCTAACAAGGCCCTCCACCTCCTCTCTCTTCACATTGTTGTCGATCTCCATGCCGATCCCCCACTCCGTGCAGGCGTATCGGCAGTTGGTTTGCTGCTCGGCAAAGAAAGGCCAGCATATAACAGGCACTCCACCGCATATGCTCTCTATTGTTGAGTTCCACCCACAGTGTGTCAAGAACACCCCAATTGAAGGGTGTTGGAGGAGCTTCTCTTGCGCACACCAATTTGCAAGCAGACCTCTCTCTTCAGTTGCCTTCACAAAATCCGGTGGCAGCATTGCCGAATCACCCATAACAAGGTCCGGCCTAATGACCCACAAGAAGGGGTGGTGGCTGTTGGCGAGCCCCCATGCAAACTCCTCATGCTGTCTCTCAGTCATGACTGTAATACTACCAAAATTGACGAACACCACCACAGATTTGGGGGCCTTGTTTTCTAGCCACTCTAGACATCTTGAGTCCTCTTTCCACAAATTCGATCCCAATGAGTCCGAACCGCTCTTTGGGAACTGATTAGAGAGTGTGTTTAGTGGGCCTATGGTGTAAAGATGAGGGAGCATGGCTTTGAGTTCGTTTAAGGACTTCTGTTCTAAGTCATCAAAAGTGTTCATGATCACTGCCACTGCTTTGGATGCCCTTTCTCCCTCTCTGATGAAGAAGTTGAGCATGATATCATCGGGATCTGTTGTTCGTATAAACGATGGAATGTCCCTCAGACGGATACCGTTCATCCCTCGAATCCAGTCGATGGGCATGTCTAGAGATCCATTTGTTAAGAAGTTCTCATCTGTGCACCAAGTAGATCAGAGCTAGAGCACAAATTAGTTAATTAGTTATTGTTAGTTTGTTTTTTTTTTTTTTTTTTTTTTCTCATTTGTTAATAAGTGTGTTCCAAAAAAATGTTATTTCTTAGTCAAAACTCAATCTGTGGCATATTTCCGAAAGTTAGGGAACTCTTTTCAGAGTTCCATCAGAATCTTCTTTATAATAAAAATAAATGACAGGGTTACCCTTGAGAATTTTCAAAATATTTATATTATTTTCTTTACCGTACTCGTATTTGGTAACTTCACTAAATAAAGTAAAATGAGGCGAAAGGTCAAATAAAAAAACAAGAAAAAAAAAGGGGGGGGGGGGCGGGCATATAAAAAAGTGATGGCTTTTTGTTTTTTAGTGAAATAATAATGTAGCTTTTTGAATATTTTTTAAAGAGAAAATGATTTTTTTATCATTTAGTAACTTGGGAAAGTAACTTTTTTAACTTTTTTTAGAGGATTTTACTTTAAAAATCCTAAAATATAGCCATATATCACGAAAGGTCTTCGCAAATTGTGTAGCACTAATGAGGTCCTTTCGCCAATTTTTTCTATTTTTTTATAGATTTTTTTCTTAACGGCAATAGCGTCACCAAGGGCGACGCTAGCGTCGCTCGTCACACCCACCGTTCCCTACATCTCCCTGAACACCCATTTGCTACACCACAGCCGCACCAGCACCTCCTTCTTTCTTTCTTTCTTCTCTCCCTCTCTTTCTCTCCCTCACTGCACCACTCTGCCATTCCCCACCTTCTTCTTCCCTTCTTTTCTTTTCCTTTCTTTCTCTTCTTCCTCCACCTCTTTCTCTTTTCCTCTCTTTCTCTTCCTTTCTTTCCCTCTCTTTCCTCCTCTTTCCGTTAGATTAATTCAAGCTCCGTGTTTCAACTAATCCCTGATCAGGTTTGAACATTAGCCTTCTCAAGAAGTCATATTAGGCATTTCTATCTCGTGAGTAGCTGTTATAAGGGGATGTGCAGGTACTTATATAGCATATGGGTGCATACTGAATCTCAAGAGGTCATATTGGGCATTTCTATCTCGTGAGTAGTTGTTATAAGAGGATGTGCAGGTACTTATATAGCATATGGGTACCGTGATTTGGCCTTATCTAAGTGATTGCAGGTGGGGAGGAAGAGAAAGAGGTGGAGGAAGAAGCGAAAGAAAGGAAGAGAAAAGAAGGGAAGAAGAAGGTAGGGAAGGGCAGAGTGGTGCAGTGTGTGCTGTGAGGAAGAGAAGAAAGAAAGAAGGAGGTGCCGGTGCGGCTGCGGTATAATAGATGAGTGTGCAGGGAGATGTAGGAAACAGTGGGTATAACAGAACATCGCCCATGATGACTCTATCGTCACTCAGAAAAAAAAAAGAACAAAAAATATAAAAAATTGACGAGAGAACCTCATTAGTGCTACACAATTTGTGATGACCTTTTAAAATAAATAGCTATATTTAGGATTTTTTTTCAGTAAAATCCTTTTTTTTTAAGAGTGGAGATGTTTTTTTGAAATATAGTACCAATTGAAATGACCCCATTTCTTTTATTATCTATTGAAATGACTTTCGCCTCACTGTACTAGTAAAGTGAATTTACCAAATAAGCAAAGACGATGTAAAAAGGTGCAACTTGTACCTTTGAAAGGGATGATTTCTCTCTCAACAAGCTGCTGATAATGGAGATATGCTAAGAAACCACAAGCACTGGGAGTCCAAAAAAACACCACAGGAATACCAAGCTCTTCTCCTGCATCTAAGGTGAAGCTCATGCCCCCATCTGAGAGGATGCAGCTAATTTTAGGCACCCCAACAGTGCTGTTGATCCTTACAATAAGATCACGAAATGGCACAGTGCAGTTCAAGGTTGTGGATTTACAGAGAGCTGGGACATCTT